>JAVJIF010020375.1:0-71415 GCA_038442645.1 Agave tequilana | reverse complement strand
GCTTGCCACCGGACTAATATCAATCTCTTGACATGATTGGTCACCTGTCAAATATGGTCCTCTTGTCATGCTATCACTCGACACCCAACATGATATACTTGACTCTCATGATTATCACGATAACGGGAATGATGACCCGACATCTTGATAGTACAAACTGTACTCCTGATACACATGGATACATTATAGTACGAACCAGTACTCCTGATATACATGTATTCCTGTATTCTGACTTGTTCTTGCTCATTCCGGAATCTGATAATCATCTAATAAAATCGTAAAATGAGACAACTTGCATTGGGTCGGGGGAACTTGCGGCTATCAATATGTGTTCGTGTTTACAGTGGTACTAGGCATGTTGTGTAACTAAAACTTCCGGTCTGACCTGTGGGCTTCAGGCGACCGAGGGGAGTGCTGGCTCCCTCCTTCCTGGTACCATCATGATAAGGGCATACATAAGACCCTCCTGTTAGCCTTGCGGCTGGTTCCGTCCACCAAGCAACGGAACAATCCTGGGCCGTGGTCCCGGTATGTACGGGACCCACTGTAAACATAGTTCGTTGATACCCCCGCTGGTTTCCCAATACAAATCTTGCTTTACTCGGATATGGATCTATGTGTGCTGGGACGCTAGTTCACATAGCTAGATATCAGGGTAAGACGAGTAATAATAAAGTGTCAAGATAATAACCTGCTCTTTAAGTTGTAAGTAGAAGTATGTGGAATGGGACGCATACCGAAGCATGTGACTTAAACGGCTATGAATCTGTGATATGCCTTACCATATTTGCTTGTCCGGGATTTTACTTCGGATTTTCGGCTTTATGAGTATTATAGTATTAACTGCTCATGCTCTGCTTTATCCCTTGTATCCACCTGCCTCCTGTTCATTTTCTTATCATGCCCTGAGTGCAGTCGGGTTGTATGTGCTTGGATTATGGTGACATGAGATAAAGGTATATAGATGAGGGTTTCCTTGTTTGGATTATTCCTTCGATGTACTAGTCTCATGGAGCCGTGACCTGAAACCATACAATCAGATTTGCTCGTCCTCGGCTTTATTCGGTTTTACCGCTATACATATACTTACCCTTGCTCGCCACTTGCTTTTGTTCACCACTCGCCTGGGGAGTTTCATCTTGACTCCCCTGGATCCTCATGTCCAGGTCATGGAGCTTGGAGCGTGTGAATTCTCCCAGTTTCTGATCAGAGTGGCGCAGCGGTAGCGTGGATCTCCAGCAGACCGTTCAGAGCCCATCCTTCCAGGCCCCCCTGTGTGCCTCTCGAGTTTTCCTTTTGTGAACTCGGGAGTGCCTTGTGAACTGTTCATACTTGTACATCTCTTTGTAATCTCGCAATTGCGCATATCAGTGATGTAATATTCATGTAATATTGGATCACCTCTGGTGATAACTTTGTAATTGTACTCATATGTTGGAATGTATAATGCACCACTTGCTTCCGTACTCTGATTCTTGCTTGTACTGATGCTTAGCGTATATACGTGAGGGTATTTCTGACCTGCGTATATACGTTGCAGTAACGTCTCCGTACCCGCAGGATCGGGGCGTTACACATGAAGCACCTGGAGCATGATTACCTCTCTCGAGAGCTCAATCTTTATTGATCCAACTTAACAGGGGCCCACTACGCCTTCCGCTACGCCCTAGGGGATCGAACATCACTCATACACACGACTAAGTTTGGGGCATATCACTGATACCATTTATAAGGACTTGGAACATCATCTCAAAAAACTAGTCTTTTAGATGGAGTAGCCCAAATCTTTATAAACTCAAAATCATCCCCATGTCTAGCCGATGTGGGACTATTTGTTCGACCCAAATCCCAACAATATTTTGAGTTGATTGCTGGTATATGATTGGCTTGACTTGTGAGGGTTTAGGTTAAACTATAAAGTACCCTTTTGGAAAGTCATGATCGAGACAAGATGATAGTCGACCCAAAGGTGACATTCTAATAAGATCGTGAGTTGAAATGATCACTTTGCACTAAATTTTTTAAAGCTACTAGCAGATTCAAAGGAGGCTAGAAAATTTTTAAGTTTTTGGTAGGCAGGATAATTTGCTAGTGTTAGGGAGGATAGGATAACCCTAAACCCAAAAGTGAGAAAGTGTCCATATTCAACCTAATACTCGTAGATTAGTCTTGTGAGTAACGTTAGTCACAATTGGAAAGTGTATATCATGTCTAACAGTCAGCCCAAAGGGGAGGTAGATGATGTATCCCACATGTTCCGCAGGATTGTGAGCATTTTATGATAAAACATCCTGACTCTTCTATCCTAACCCTTGGATAAGAATGAGTATGTAAATTCTGCTTATTGCAATACATAATTAAAGCATGTATCAGTTAAAATTAAGATGCATGCAAGTTAATCTTTTTTAAGGTATTAGATTAAAGTGCCTTTGGAGAGTATGCACAAACTCTCAAGATAGTTTGGACTAGGCATGGGTGGGCATCATGTCTTATGATCTTCACTTTGAATACAAAGTTATGGTTTTCACATGACGAGCGTCGTAAAGTATCAGAGTAACATGTATGAGAAACAATCATGAAACAGGACGATAGATTTGCATCATTATCACACACATACATGGACATCTCTATTAAATCACTTAACTAAAATCATCTAAGATTTGACTCAATCATTATTAATGATACCATTTCTGTGACATGGAATTATCTTTAAGCCATAATGAGATGTTGTACATCTTTGATCCATTGCTGGTGGTGTTTTTAATGATTGGGTAAAAAGAATGAATCTAATCTCCATGTTTGATCCATTTGGACGTCCCTCTGCTGCTCCAGCGAAGGACGTCCAAATGTCTAAGGCTTCCTTTCAATCTCCTGCTGCTAAGACCCCATGACTGTCAATTTGACTGCTCCTAGTCCTCTCTCAGTGTTGGCAATACGCTCAGCTCTCATCCATGATGACGACGTCCTGCTCTCTTCCATCTTAAAGAAGAAAGGAAAAGCTCCGATCTCTTCGATTATCCATAGGAAACCAACAAAGAAGAGTCACTACTACTCCCCAAGAATCGACGAGGACACCGATGAAGGACCCCTTATCCAAGCTCTCCTAGAAGATGAATGACCCTCGGAGGAGATTGAAAAGCATTCTGATCGCAATTCGCGACCGTAACGCCATCGCTCTCCATTGCTTTTTTCTCCGTTTTTCTTTTTTCCTTGCCCGTTGGGCTCTGTTAGCAAAAATAAAATAAAATAAATAAAACGTTGAACAGAAGAAGAAAAAGAAGAAGAGATAAAGAAAAAGAATTTTAAATTTCCCAAAGGTCAAGCGCTACCCATCACAAATGATCATGTTGAATGAACACAAAAATTGTATGTTTATGAAGTTGTTAATTTGTCAGAAAGATCTCAAGATAAAAAAAATTTGGTAGACAACCAGAAGATCTCAAGAGGAGGAGGATGCAAGAAAGAACACATCACATTGGAATTTTATCCCTGGAATAAGTAAGAAGTGAGTGTTTATGGAGCAAGGGGACTATTATTACTTGTTCTATATATTGACATAGCCTAATTGAGGTGAACGAATGCTAAATTATCCTTTCCTTCTGTTTCTTTCTATTTGTAGTTCTTTTCGTTGTGATCACTGTTCATAAAATCAGCCATCCAGTTCTCAGTTTCCAAATAGATCTATGTTCAAACTGATAATATCTATCAACTTATTTGTTTTCTTGCTAGTTGTAGTTTATTTCAGTTTTGATCATTTTTCTAGATTCAGCCATCCATCATTAACCTTCTCGCTTTATGTTGGATTTGCGTCGAACAAATAGTTCCACATCGACTAGACATGTTGGGTATATAAGGATTTGGATCACTCACTCCACCTAATAGGTGAACCTTTTAGGATGAAACCCCTAGATCCTTTCAATTGGTATTAGAAATTGTTGGCCCAAACGTATACTCTCTAGCTTTTGTTTTTGAGGAGATCAAGTTGATTCAAAGAAGAGATTCAAGCGTTGATGATCAAAAGATGGATTTTAGAGAAGCCCTTCTTGATGAAGACTTGAAGCTTTTATAATCTTCTTTTTAAAACATTAATATATTTAGTTTTGATGTTGAATTGATGTTCAAAAAAGACACATTTTTTAAAATAAGCTTTGTTTTCGATATAATTAGTTCTAACTCAATTTTTTTTTTAAAAATGAGTTCCGGGACATTTTTTCGGAGGGCAGACCACTCCACGTTGATCTTTTAGAATGGAACCCCAAAGTCCTTTCACTTTCATGACACATCATGCATCATTTTCGAAATCCCCGAGGATCTATACTCAACATCATCAAATATCTATCAATTTTAAATGATTATGAATCATCAAGGATCTATACTAAATCCAAACACGAAAATTCATGTCGGATTCAGACTAGGACCACCCAATGTCCCTACTCACATAATTGAAATTTATATGGAGAACAAGGCAATGCACCTTCCTTCGACAAGGACAACAACCAGAGGGCCTGACCTGTACAACCAGAGGGCTTCGCTGCACAGGTTGAGAGACGACTGCATTGCTTGATGAATTGAATACAATATTTCTGTCACAGGACATTAGCTTTGAGAATACGGCAACATTGCATTTTCTTATATCGAGAATCAATTGAAGACATGATGGAAGTAGTTTCTGCTTCAAAGCTTCTGATACTTGAGGTTCGGAGAGAGCAAGTTCATTGGCCATTTTATTTAAGAGTTAATTTTGATACACTCCATGTACTGTATCATGTACCACTGAAGCACATATACCTTCTTAACTCTTTTATTAGATACTTTCATTATTTTTTTAATTCAAATTGAGTTAAGCTCACATGGGGGAGAGGGAAGCGATTAATATAAAAGAGTAATATTGCTAAAGGATATTTGGGAATTAAAAATGTGAAATTAACTCAATATGAATTAAAACAAATATGAAAATAGGTATGTTTGCAAATAAAGGAGTTGAGGTGATGATATCTGCTCTAATATTTATAGTACATGAGGTGTATCAGTAATTAACTTTTTTTTTTTTTTCCAGTTAGCTTTCATGCCGAGAGATGGGAGGAGATTAGGTAGATTCTCTGATAAAACAAATTATATTGCATTTGATTTAAATTTAGCCGGTTGTTGTCTACGTGTAGTTTATTATTTGCTAAACAAGGAGCAAATCAATCCACCCGTGAGTGTCATTGTAGCATAATGGTGTGATAAAATCTCTTTTGCAGTTTGCAAGAGGTCTGAAGTTCAAATCATACTTGCACCACTACGACTAATATTTCAAAAATTAAAAGAAAAAAAAAAATCAGCCCACCCCCTACCCTATAGAGCTTGGGACACATATTTTGTAGTTCGAAAGAGTGACCTAAACTCATTAGGTGCTCTATGAGCATGATTGTTTTGGAAGAAGCGGGGGGAGCAAGCCAACGAGCTCATGAACGTGGCTAGCTCCCCCCTTGTTTGTTTACTGGAGGAAGAAAATTCTTCTTCCAACTGGTGGCCCATGTGGAACCCAGTCAACGGAAGAGAGGAAGAAGGGCTTGTTTGTTTCGTTGCAAAACGTCGCAAGTCGTAAGTCGTAAAATGAGAATGGAAAAAGTGAACTGTAGCAGAGAAAATATATTGTGCTTTACGGTGTTTGGTTGATAAAGTGAAGTGTAAATGGAAAAGTATATTGTGTTTTACGGTGTTTGGTTGATAAAGTGAAAGTGTAAATGGTAAAGTATATTGTGTTTTACGGTATTTGGTTGGTATTATAAAAGTGTAAGTGGAAAAGTTTGACCACAAAATTAACTGTAGCAGTGATTTAAATATTATAAATACTATTAAATTAAATCTACTATTGCAAATTAAATTGTATTAATAAATTTGAGATAAAAAAATTAATAATCTTAATATTTTATTTATAACAATAATTAATAAAATATTAGTATAATAGTAAAATATTACTAAAATATTAATTAAATAAATAATATAAAATTTTAAGAAAATCTAAAGAACATTAATAAAATTTAAGAATACTAATAAATATAAATATTAAAAAAATTTACAACAATAATAAAATATAGTTATAATATTATAATATTAAAAATATTGAAAATTATTATAATATAAATTTTATTATAATATTACTGTAATATTATAGAAATATAAAATTAACAAAGTAAAATATAATTATAATTTAATAATAAATTATCATTATAGTATTATTATACTGAATTATTATTACAATACTAACATAATAAAATATAATAAATAATAAAATATATTATGATATTAATAAAGTAATTTTTTATATTGAAAATTAAAATAATTAAATATATAGTAATTTTATATTAAAGTATAATATTGTTATATTAATAACATATTAACTCTAAATAAAATAATAAAAAATTGAATAAGTATTAATAAAATATAAAGTATTAATAAAATATTAAATAAAAATATTAAATTAAAATAGTAAATATTAAATATTAAAACAATATTAAAAACAATAAAAAATTAAAGATTAAAAAATATAAAATAATTAAATAATTAAATAAGAAATTGAACACTATTTAAAATATTAAATATTTAATAATATTAAATTATATGTTGATTATCTGTTTTGAACTGTAAGTGTACTACAAGTGAGAGTTACATGACCACAAAATTAACTGTAAATATGAGTGTAAAAGTGAGAGTTACATGACCACAAATTTAACTGTAGCAACTACAAGTGAGAAAAGAACAGTTGCATTTTGCAACTTGTTTTTCAGCGAAACAAACAACGAAAAATGGAAAAGAAGTTTTACGACTTGCATTTTGCGACGTTTTGCGGCGAAACAAACACGCCCGAAGTCTCCCATCAAAAATCCGTTGGAAAGGAGGCTCGGCTCACATATTTAGGCGAGATAGAGAAATAGAGAGGAGAGAGAGAGAATCAAGGAGGATTTTATTTATTTATTTATTTTATTTCTGCCCCGATCAAACAAAAATGAAAGAAAAGTGGAAGCTTCCCATCTTTATTTTCTCTTCCTCCATTTTTTCCTCTCTCCCTCTCTCTCTCTCTCTCTCCCCCCCTTGAGATAAAACTTCATGGTAGTTTTATGTACAGGTGTGAAAAAGAAATTTTCTTAATCCTAATCAAAAGAGCGTGCTTGAAAGCCCAGCCAAGTTACTACAGAGAAGCGCAGAACTCAAATAAAATAGAGAGAATTCTCAAACTGCCCCAAATCCAATCTATCTCAATCACACATCACATGTCCGTTCTTCTCCTCACCGAGAGCATAAACAGCAGCAGCAAGACGGCGGCGCCCTTGCTGAAAATGCTCTCTTCCCCCTCCCGCAACCTCAACCCTAAATTCTCTCTCCAGTGAGCTCCATGGCCGAAAAACCCTAATTCCCAATCCCTCCATTTCTCAAACCCTAGGCCTCCGCCGCAAATCAACGCCCAGCATCTCCAAGCCTCGACCCCGAAGTCCATCAATGGCGTCCGGGACGTTCCGACTCGGAGCTCGGCCATCGATGTCTCGAGCGGTTCTCAAACGAGAGAAGTTGAGAAAGAATTGAGGGTTTGGATACGACTCTGGTCGTTGTGTCGTTCTATCGGTTCGCGGATTTTCCCGATCACGTGGCAATGCGGAAGCCATTGAAAGATCTCTGTGAACAAGTGGTCAGTATATTTTCTTAAAATTTGCATTTTTTTTCCATCTCTGTTTTTTTCCCCTTTCTTTTGGTGTTAAATTTCGGTTCTTTATCTAATTGGAAAAAGAATTTCAGTAAATACTTTTGTTATGCAAAAGAGTTTGAGCGTAATGCTTGAGATGAACATCTAGAATGGGAGTCAATGTAATAAGGATTTGTTTGGTGCTTTAGCTTGTGATGTGATGAAATAGATGATTAATTATTTGACGTGGAACTCCAATTCGAGTGGAGTTTGAATATTGGCATTAGAGTTTAGATTTTGGAGGGTATACTGTGTGTGTTGCATGGGTTACCTACCATTCTTCCGATCATTATAAACATAAACATCTCAAGATATCATGGATGTTTAACAGTTGAAATGCATTATCATTATGGTGTTCAATCAGTCTTCTAAAGTGGAAGATCTTGGGCAGTTTACTGAAGGAAAAGTGAGAGTTGTGAATCGTTACATCAGTCATCTTCAGCATATGGGTTGCATGGTGTTCTGGGAATATTTTTGGAAAATAAAAAAAAAATATTCCTTTGATTAGATGAACATTTTTTTTGTTATTTCTTGCAACCAACAACTGTTATGGGATGGGTGAACTCAATTGAGTTCTTTAGTTTATAAATGGGTCTACTATTTGTTTATTAGAAAATTATAACCAATGTTATTTGTTAATTCCAAGTAATTTTCTAATAATTTACTTTGAGCTTTTCTACTCCTTGCCAATTTGAAGATGTGCATGAATAGTTATTGTTGAACTTAAGTTAGAAAAATGAATGCAGTCTTATCTTTTGTAATGGAGATTCTTCAATCTTAAACCTTAACTTCCTATCTTCAAACCTTTCAAGAAGCATTTACCCAAGCCTTCATTGAGTAAAAGTTTTAAAAATTCAAAATCACTTCACAAAACCAGTTCAAAGCTGCATCAATCACGTGTGTTGATTGTAGTGTCAATCCTGATGAAGCCATATAAATAATCAACTTGTTTGGAGAAGGGGGAAACCAATCTGAAGAAGGGCTAGATCTTAATTCTAAAGGTTATTCCAAGGCTAATCATCATGGCCAACTCAAATTTAGGTTGAAAACCTAAATTGGTTGCCACAAAGATCTTCAGTCGTGAACCTGCTCTTCCTTTTTGCAATAGCCTTCATCTTTTGAGCTCCACTTGGTTTGGATTCAAGTCTTCTTGCTTTACGCAATTGAGCTGGAGCTCCACTTTGTTCTTTGTGGTAGCTAAGTTGCTTTATTGTTTACCTCCTCTCATAAGCTTACATGTATTTCCCCTTGGACACTTGAGCTCAAAGGCTTGTTTTACTTTAAGATACTCCATTTAATTCTACATGTACACACATATGCAAGGAAATCATTAGTCGTGATCTTGTTATCATCAAAATAATTAATTGTTAAGGTTTTCGAGTAGTTATCTCGTGAACACTATCAACATCTCTCAAACGGTTCATGTTCTTAGTGCTTGCTCAAACTTTGTCATATTCTATGATTAGATTGCTTATTTAATGGAAAGTATATACCTCACTAGCTGATTTTGTCCAGCGTGTTTCAGGTGGCATAATCCTTGCACCAGAAGGAATCAACGGTAGCATTTGCGGGACACGTGAATCAGTTGAGGAAGTACTAGAGTTTATTCAAGCTGATGAGCGTCTTAAGGGTCTTAGGTTGGTGGAGTCACCCGTTAGTCCAGAGGAAGAGGCCATCCATCACGGACACACTAGCCACTCCCCCCTTGGAGCCGGGGAAGATGCACCCTTCCGATGGGATCATGTGCGTGTGAAGGTGAAGAAAGAGGTATCACATGATGATCTGAGAGCATGTTCTGCAAAGCTTGAAACTCTCTTTGCTTATTCTAGAAGTTTCTGTTATTCACATAAATTTGTTCTTGTGTTGAACTTCCAACATTTTTTTTTACAATCAGATTGTCTCGTTTGGAGATCCAAGTGTCATGCCTACTAGAAGAGTTGGGAAGTACGTGAACCCAAAGGATTGGAATGAATTGATAAGCGATCCAGATACGGTGAGTGCTCGAATGTTATACTGTTTTTTACAGTTCCATGCTGTTTACTTTGAACACAGAGATATTTTTCTGCATGCCAAACAATTGTTTACTTAGTTGTTTTATACTGCGCGCGTGTGATATTATGTTTCCATGTATGTGTGATTTTTCTATGTTTTTTCTATTCAACAAATTTTTGTACTTTTATTGTGGAAGCTGAATCTTTGTTGGACGCATATCAAACACTCCAACATATAGCAAAGAGGGCATATACATATATGTATATTCAAAACCAACCGAAGGGATGTTTTCTCCCATGACTCAGATAGAAACATTGTCCGTCCATCCGTCTGTCTTCATCCGCGAGAGAAACAACAGCGTCGACCCCCTCCTTCCTCTCTCAGCCCCCCCCCCCCCCGGGACCGATTGGTCTGTTTCCACCGACAACGGCGGTATACTAGTTTGAACTATATTCTTTTAGGGCTCAAACATGTATATGTTGATTGATTTTCAGAATGTATATCATTCAAAATATTGTTCCAGACATCTCTCCCTAGAAATATCTATTTGTGTGCGTATATTTTTCATGTTTCAGCGCAGGGGAGACCGAAGAAAACATGGATGGAGGTAATACGACAAGATATAAAGGCTAAAGGTCTTAGTGAAGGCATATTGCTCGATAGGAATGAGTGGAGAAAGCTGATCCATGTGCCCGATCCGGCATAATTTCTGTTGGTTCATGTAGCCTACCCCAAATACTTGGGACAAATGGCTTAGTTGTTGTTGTTGTTGTTGTTGTTGTTGTATATTTTCATGTTTCAGAATTTCTATTGTGATTGGCTGTCACATCTAGTTCCCTTCCTTGATCAGAAGCACTGTAAGCCTTGATAAATGCCACCGAACATTATAACTTACCATTTCAACCTTGTCTTCCGTACCCTGCCATTTTGGTCTCCCTCTACACACCCACCAGGCTACAGCATTTGGGCGAGAGGCAGTCATCTGAAGAATTGTCCCCCCAATCTCATGTTGTGAGTCTTCCGATCCACTGTCTTTCTTCTAAGTCCGACAACCTCCAAAATACTCTCATTCCCCCCTTCTCCTTTAAGCTGACCTTAGTCCCTTGTCTCTCGCTCATTAAGCATTTCCAAATAATTATGAAAACATCATAAATGGATTAACCAAGATTTTTTTTTTTTTGCTGGCTGTCACCCTGTTTCACCTTATAAGTTGGTACCAAATATTCTTGACCAAGGCAATTATGTAACAGACCCATTCAGTAAAATCTTATAGGCCAGTAGTGAGTGGATTGACCTATCTTTTCATGCTTGCGGCAGTTTAGACTCATACACACAGTTCAGCCATGAATCTGTTTCTTTCTTTTTTATGCTACTTACGAATCCAGCTACTTGGGGTGCACAAGATACATAAATATATTACCGCAAACTGTTTAGGCATGTGCCTTTTGACCCTTTAAGCAAAGTATATATTATATAATGAGAAATTATTTGCATCCAGATATGTATCCTCGAATATGCCCTGGTCCTAACTTTCTTGAGGGATGTACACGTAACTGCTATATAGATCATGATTCATGATAGACGATGACTTTGGGTTGGGAGGCTGTCTTGCTCAAATAATTTTATAGTAGTTGCAATAATGAAGCCTCATAAAAAGAGCAAGTCTACTATCAGTTAATGGATGTGGGTATTGCCCAGAGAATTGGTTGATTTGACCATGGAACAAATAGTCCTTTAGGGAAAATTAGCTGTTCTTTGATACTTTTTTAGTAACCGTAAATTGCTCAACTCATTCGCTTATTTCTCCAATGGTCTTCTGGGTTTTAAGTTGCTGTAACTGTTTGTCCTGTGCTTGGGCAGATGGTGATTGATGTTCGGAACACTTATGAAACTCGCATAGGGAAGTTTAAAGGAGCAGTCGATCCATTTACCACCGCATTCAGGGAGTTCCCATCATGGGTGGATGATCAGTTTCAGTTGGCTGAGTCAAACCAGCAAACAGGTACTGAGGCTGAGAGCTCCGACGGTGATGCCAAAGAAGAGACCAAAACTGGAGGAACCAAGAAACCCCTCGTGTTGCAATGTACTGCACTGGTGGAATCAGATGTGAGAAGGCTTCAAGCTTTCTCCTTAGCAAAGGTTTCGAAGAGGTACTTACTGACCATTTCAGTATGTCTTTTGCCATCTTATCTGGTACAAAAATATTGGATACATGTTTGAACTTCTTGACTTCGCTATTTGTTGATTCTTCGCTTAAGCGTTAGGCAGTCTGTCCTGAAAGCGTGAATATTGATTCCAGGTTTATCATTTGGAGGGTGGGATCCTGAAATATCTGGAGGAAGTCCCAAAGAAAGAGAGCCTTTGGGAGGGCGAGTGCTTTGTGTTCGACAAAAGGGTGTCGGTCGACCATGGATTGGTCCAGGGGAGCTTTAAGCTTTGTTACGGGTGTAAGCAACCGTGAGTGATGCAGACATGGAAGCTTCGGAATGGGAATACGGTGTCTCGTGCCCACACTGTTTCTCGACGAAATCTGAAGAAGAGAAGGAGAGGGCAAGAGCCAGACAAAGGCAGTTTGAGACCTGGGGCATCATCGGTGGACCGGACAAGGGCCGGCGTCCTGCTACAACTCAGACAAGTAGTAATCAGAGAGAAGATAAACAACTTCCAAACTCGATTTAGAAAACAACTACTCGGTGAGTTTTGTTGTAACAATTGTTTTGATAAATCGACTGTACAATGCACTTAATTTAGATTTGCGTACAATTTTGTTCGTGAAGTGGTTTGGATGGCATTTTACAATTTCAAAACTGATGGTGAGGTGAAGATTTTCTGATCTTTTTGTACTGGCTGAATATATTTAGTATGGTTGAAAACAAGGATATGCGATTTTCCTTCTTTTAAGTGAAATAATGCTCCAATGCAATTTTCCTTCTTTTTAGTTTGGTGACGATTTCTTCTCTACTGTAGGGCGTGTTTGGTTGCAAGGAAGTGGCGGAAGTAAAAACATGAGAAAGTATTATTGCACATTTTTCTATCTATTCAAATACTGAAAAAGAAAAATAAGAATTTTTTTTTTTTTTTCTCTTTCACACAATCATTTTCTCACTTCAGTGTTACAATTAATTTTGTGGTCATGTAAATCTCATTTGTAATAAGTTGTAGCACAAAACAGTTAACTTTTTGCTCATGTAAGTATCACTTGCATACTAATTGCAGTTCATTTTTTATTTTTCATAATTAATTTTTATTTTAATATTATTTTGTGATTAACTTTGTGGTCAACTTTTTTACTTTCATTTCCACGTTACCATTCAAACATCAGAAAAAATATAACATTTTTCAAATCACATTTTCAATAACATCTAAACACCGAAAAATTTACTAACCAATTCTCAAATTTTAAAGGAAATTATTATCACTTTTTCACTTTCACCCTTAACCAATCAGACCCGTAGTGGCACTGCCATTTTGGGATGCATGGAGTCCAACTTTCAGACTAATCTTTGAATCCACAGCGTCTGTTCACTTGGACCTTATCCTGTTCGGAACTTAAGATCACGAGGGATTGGATTTCTGATCATTTCTTTGGTTTTTTTCAGAATATTTTAAAGATCCCGTTTCAGGATATATTGAATGAATATTTTTATGTTATTTCACTTAATTTAATCTGTATATTCTTTTCCTTGCGTAAATATACTTCAAGTAAAATTATTTGGCTATGTTTAGATGTCTAGTATTTCCCAAAAAACAAAAAAAAAACCAAATATTTGAGCAGGAAAAGTTTTCAATTCCTATTTGGTTTTCTAGTGAAAATTTGTTATCAAAACTAAATTGAGAGAGGTTTTCTCTTGTGACTCATATATAAATTTTGGTCATATGTCTGTCTTCACTTCCACGCACGAGAGAGAACGAGAGAGAGAGAGTTGTCGCCCCTACATGGCCACCGCCATCCTCTCTACTCTCCTATTTTCCTCCATCCATCTTCTTCCTCCTTTTTCTTCTTATTCTACCAGTCTCATCCGCCACCTTCTTCCTCTTTCCCACTCCACCGCATTTTTTTTTTCTTCTTCCACCAACGCCCTCCTCTGTCTTCTTCTTTCTCCTTCCCCTTTCACAGCTCGGTACATCACTCGATCAATTTTTGTCACTGAGCAGTATACTAGAATTTCAAGAGAAACATTACATTGGATTATCTAAGACCCGAATGCGACAACTTATTGGGTTTGAATCATCAGGTAGATCTTAGATCCTAGTTTTCTTAGTTGGTCTGGATCCGGATCTTGTAGGATCCGACCCGGTTCGACAGTTGCCGGTTGCCACCCCTTGATCAGAGTTATGTTAAACTTCAACGGCGGTGATCTTACCCAGCATTTTAGAATCTGTCCCTTTCTCTCCGTTCTCTGAACGCAGTTGGAATTCTCCGAACAAAAGCTCCAAAATATTTATCAACAAAAGTCTGGGGTTAGGGTTTTCTCTCAGGATCCAAAAGACTAAAGATGGCGATGGGACCTGCCGCACGAGGAGGTCTGTTCAAGTTCCTCAGGCCGGGGATGCGCCCTCAGTCCACAGACATCACCGCCGCCGCCGGATGGGGCATCGCCGCCACCACCACCGCCCTCTGGCTCGTTCAGGTAAAAGTTTGAGATCTATTCTTCTTATTCTAGATTCTTGGCCGCTTATTCGCTTAGGCCTTGCTTCAGTTTCATTTGTTGATCTTTTTGTGTTTTGCTTGTGGTATTTGGGATCTAAGACACAAACGAAATTTCTGAATGGAAAGGTTTTGGTTTTTATCTTTATTTCACATCTATGTGATGAAAAACTAGAAATCAAGCGTCTCGAGTTATCTGAAAGTTGTTTAATTGTAGAACATA
This sequence comes from Agave tequilana, assembly GCA_038442645.1. Taxonomy (NCBI): domain Eukaryota; kingdom Viridiplantae; phylum Streptophyta; class Magnoliopsida; order Asparagales; family Asparagaceae; genus Agave; species Agave tequilana. The sequence goes on along the minus strand of JAVJIF010020375.1, from coordinate 56,829 downwards.
AAAAAAGTATGAGGAATCTTAGTGCTTGGTGAGTTGATCCTTGTGTAGAGTATAGTACTTTTGGTAGTCCAAGTTTTCTCCCTTTAGATACCTATATAAATATTGAGTATTCAATTTATTCAATCAGCCTATAGTTCAAAGGATCCAATTTTACGTTTCTCCAATACAATTTAGACATGGAAGCATTTTATGTAATAGCACCAGCATTGTAGTGGAATTTAGGGTTATGTTATTGCTTTATGACTTGAAATGTCATTGGAGTTCCGGGGAGTTGTAGTTTCACTGACTGAAACTGACTAAAATTCCATCAGAAACTGAAAGACCGGTCGAGTGTGACAAGGAAATAACGTTGACTCTCATTTTTTATCCGAATCAAGGTGGATAGTTTTCAAATCACCAAAATGGAGATGAAATGGAAGAAAGAAAGGAAAAGAGGATGAGAAATAAAGTGAAACTAACCTGGAAATTTTCCTCCAGTGATCGCTGCTGTTAAGCCGTCACTCCATCGTTGCTTCAGTTATCGTTCTCTCTTGCTTCCACTTTCTCGAGTTAATAAGATTTCGGGTTAGGACTTTGGAGGATGTGAGGTGAGCTTTAAAAATAAGAAAAATAGATCTGGTGTGCATTGCCTAATACACAAGAATAACTCAAATTATGTAAAGTAATGTGTTGGATGTGGGTCAATTAAAAGAAATAGTTAAGATCCAATTCATGTCCTTTGCCTTAAGCTAGGAGACTTTTCAACAACCAAATCCAAATCCAGGTCGAAAGTTTATTCAGCATCCAATCTGGATTAATTTTAAGTTTTATTTCACATGTAGCTCTTGAAAATTTTCATATTTGCACAATACTTATGTTGAATTCTAAAAATATTGTATACATAACATCAAATCATCCTTGTTTCAGTATCCTAGTCGTAGCTTAATTGTTGCTGTTGTTGTTTTTGTTATATATAGATTGTTTCCCCCTCTTTGTATGTAATTTATGTCTGTGTTGTCTCTGTTTTCTTGTGTGTGTATATGTGTGTGTTTGGGAAGGAAGGGTGAGGTTAAGTTAACCCTTTTGCATTAGGTATAAGACTAAAGTATGGGGTTTGGTTTTTTCAAATTTTACCACAAGTTGTTGCGAAATAATGTTGGAGGTGTGATGGCTATGTTCAGCTGCCATATTATGTTAATTCTCTTGTGAAATGACTTCAATAAAAGCTAAGGTTTGAAATATCACTCTGATATTTTTAGCTGCTCGATACTGATATTGTCAATATGACTCGATATAATTGAAACCATACCCGATATTGCCGATATAGAGAGACGAAATGGTCGATATTGCAGTGTCTGATACTGACACCGATACCAATACCAAGATTTCAAGCCATGATAAAACATTAAGTTCAATAACTATGTTCACATTTTGAAGGTTGTTTTATTGAAAACAATGGTTGATTTTTGTGGCAATGCTAGGATGGACCTTCTTACACGGTCCTTTGGAAAAGGAGATTTATACCATCATAGAGGATCATTTACACGCAAAAGGGCATACTTGAACAAACTAGAATAGGTTTTGTTTTAGTATATTTCTTTTCATGTATTATTTCTAGTTCGTTAATCATGCTAGCAAAGTTGAGAGGTGGTGGGCATCTTGTACGTGTATTATGTAGTTATCACCCATGAGGATGCAGATGATATTTAACCTATGTGAAGTCAGCTAGCAATTGCGTTTGTGATTAGGGATCTCTGCAGTTGAACTGTTGAAGTATCTTCTTGGTGCTCAAGTATCAGAGCTTGGTGATAGTTCCTTTCTTTTAATTTTATTTTTCTTTTAATATTTTTTTTAGCTAAGTATATGTAGGTAATTGTCAAGCTCATTCTGATTCTGATTAAAGCAAATTGTAGTTGGGAAAGAAGCTTGGCAATTAAATGGAAGAATTTCCTATACAATAAGATACCATTGATAATTATCAGTCATTTGATCTGATATTTAATATATTCTTTATTTCTTAGCCAGTATAGTCAGAGTCTAACAAATCCATATTTTGATGTAACTTTGAAGATTCTCCAATTCTGATTTGTTCAGTATACTCTATGTTTTAGAATCTGTATTGGATTAAAGTTATTCTGGCTGTAGAATGGCTAACAATGTTGATACTTGCCTGTATAATCTGATTTTTGTTTTTATCAGACTATCTGTCACGCTCCGCTTCCCAAAATACGCGGAAACGGAGTCGCGACGAGAGTCGGCGACGTATATACGCAAGGAATATACCTCACGTATACATGCTAAGCCTAAAGTAACCTGAACAAGTTATAAATCTGAACCCTAATAATCAGCGATCACTGCAATAGTACATATAAAGGCTACACATGATCTGAAATGAAATAAGGAATAGAATAGAAGCCAAGTGTGATATACATGAATCAAAAATAATAGCAGGAATAAAGAAAGGAAAGAATACCAGAATCAAAAGAGAGAGCGTCCAGCTCCTCGCAAGGCGTACAGTCTCATCGAACACCTGAACAATAGAACCAAAACGTCCAATATCTGGACGTGCAAATCCAGGGTCGTCAGAAAGCGACCTAGTGAGTGTGTGTGTAAAGAGGACTACTCGTGCATATAAACAATGTGCACAGAATAACAACAAGATAAACTACAAACATAAGATAACTAAATAACATGATAAACAAGCAACTGAATAACAATAAAATGAATAAGCGTGCAGATAAAAGACAAGTAAAACAACTGTAAACAACAACTGATGTCATGATAACGGGAAACAACTAATGTCTAGATGAGTAACCTAGCATGTCACTAGTCTGGTATACAATCCGGTCATAGTTATAGTCATATGTCTATCATAGTATACATATGCACAGTCAGGTGATATAGTCAGTCACAATATGCTATAACCAATTTATTAACATTTATTATGTCAGCGAACACCAATTACCACATGTAATAGACGCATCCCATATTACGCCTACTACATGTGTCAATCAGGGTCCTAAGTTATTGAAATTAATAGAAGAGATATTGTCCATGCTTTAGGTTGGTCCCGTACATACCCAGGACCACGGCCTCAGTTTCCTGGCGCTGAACTAGGCTGTACCGCTAGGTACTCAGTAACAGTAACAGTAATCTCACTGTGAAAACAGTGGAACAATAACAGTACAGATGGGATGTCAGTCATCCCCCAGGAACCCTGCAGTGGAACCCTCAGTCGGCTGCGCAACCTGTATCCTAGGTCCACCCAAAATACAGACGTTGTCTCCTCCATCAATTTCCCCAATCTCAGTGCAAGTTGTTCAATTACTTTATTATTTAATTCAGTTAAGTCGGTCAATATCCATGTTACCTAGAATACTGGGACGATATGGTGACAGTAACGATAACAGTACATTAACAGTCAATCAGTAATCGTATACACGGTGAACAATATCAGTAACAGTGAACGGTAACAGTAACCGTGTATACGATGAACAATAGGACTGTACAGGGTGTTACGGTCAAACAATCCTTTTCCAGTAACTTTCAGTAACATGAATTTATACAGTAACAGTCCTGCTACTGCTCAATAAGCAGTCTCAACTAAAGCTGATCATAATCTCATTCATCCGTACTAAAGAGATATAAGTAACTGATCCATCAACTTATAGTCTCAATACAATCATCATGAATCATTAAGTATCAGTCCATATCAGCGTAATCCAATACGGTAAACCACCATCTCAATGAATCGGTAATTAGTCCTCTCCTCGATACCAATCTGTTCTAATCCTATAACCACCAATAACTGAGATCAAATAATAACTGTTATCAAACTCCAAGATATATATAAAATGTGGTCACCGATATCAATAAAATCACTCCTACTATAGCTCTATCTCTACAACTGAATAACTGCAATCACGAGGAATAACTGCAAATCACCGATATATTCCGGTCCCAGCATATAATTACATAATTATCTATATTTAACTAATCATCACTATCTAATCTGATTAAGATTATCATGTATTCCCACTTCTATTAAGCTCAATCACAAGATTCAGAAAATCTAAGTAACTAACTAATTATGTTCATACATGTACTAGCTCAGGTTAACCCAATCTACGCCTACTCCCCAACCCAAGATCAAGTCCATCACCATCGAGTCCACTAATTAAATCCATCAATTCAGGTCAACTCCAACTCTAACTATGTCAATGCCAATCCAAGTATCGGTAGATCAGTCTATCGGTTAAAGCAATGTCATATCTAATACTTTCTCAATATCCACAAAAGTTCTAATCTGAAATAATCACCAACAACTACCGACAAATGGTATGCATAAGATCGTTCCTCTATCCTCAAATATGAAGTAGGTCAACTGATCAATAGATCGAACAAAATCACAGTATAAGATATGCCTCAACTAGTCCTGGATCAATAGTGGTAAATAGCTACACATGAAATGACGCTAATAAATACTCGGATTAGCAAAATAAATATGATGAATGTGCACTAATGTCTCGTGAAGCGATACAGGTAATCACATTGGTAAAATACATCAAATAATCACATGAAATGATAAAGGCAAGACATACATACATGTAAACAACGGTAAATAAGGAATTTAGATAAAAGCAAACACTCACATGAAATGACGCAGTTTCGGAACCAAATCACCGTCTGGTCTTCACTGCACGAACCGGTACTGATCTACGGATCATCCCATGGATCGGTCTTTGAATTGCCATTGTATTGGGTCCACAACGGCACGAATCTGGATCGTGTCGGAATCTTCTGAAGCTGGGTTCGGATCTCACCGCATGGATCCGAAATACTGAAACACGCAACTGTACACATATCACATACTCATACGTACTTGAACATAATCACACACGTACTCAAGCATACACTCAAGCGTACACAGTACGTGCACTTGCTCGTACACGTATACAACATGTACACATATAATACATATATACATGCAAGCATATATACACTTAAACATACTCCCGAGCACACCGACACATACGTGTACACCCACGTACATACATATATATATATGTATATACGAGTATACACATACATACACCTCTATACATACATATATATACATATACTTACATGAATTAAAATACATAGACATGCACATCCATCATGTAATATCCACAATAATACCCAAACACCCACATAATAAATATAAACATGCACTTAATTAAATATGCATACATAATAACATACCCATGCATTAATACATGCCTGCATATACATGCATATCACAACTACACTCACGCACACAAGCCATACACATTTTAATTAAAGTTCTCAATTATTACCACTTTACCCTTGCACAAATAAATACACTAACCTCGAGCCGATTTGCGGCGCACCGACGGAGGCTCTGGCGGAGGCGTCCGGGGCGGCAGAGGGTGTCGTTGGATAGAGGAGTTCGTCGTGAAGGGCGTGGGTGCGTTCGCGCTCGCCTACGGTGATCCACAGCGATCTACGGAGAGCTGGAAAATGGCTCGGAGTAAGATGTCTCCCCCACATGAAAATAATTCACTTGAATTAATACATACAGGTTATAAATTGTAATTAAACATACTAGTTACACACACATAAATCCCCAATCACCAACAAATATCCAGAGAGAGGGAGCACGTTACCATGGGGAAGAAGCTCACGCACGCCTGGGGTAAGCGTGGAGGCTCGGCCAATTGTGGGTGGAGCACGGCCTGTGGGTTCTTTTTGTCTGATCACCAACCCATTCTCTTCTCTCATGCCAAGCTATAGCAGCATGATTGACGAATGAAACAGTATTCACATTTTCCTCTGTAGACTTGTTTTCTTCACTGACAGTAGGTGGGCCTGAAGACAGGCGTGCATCATGAGAGTGAGGTATGCTAGCATTGTTTTCCATGGCCTCTGGACTTGTTGACCATTGCCTCTTTTACGCCTTGATGATTGACCACTGTTCCTCTTTGGAGTAGCTCTTGATGGTCTATCTGGTATTAAATGGGATTTGGACAGGCCTCCAACACAACCCATAAAAGCTAAGAGAAAATGTCTTCAATAGGACGACGATCCATTTAACATGACCAATGAGAAGTCAACAAGAAAAAGGAATGGGTATCAGTGTGAGCAAGTAGCCTTCTATCCTCCTTGTGTGTGCGGTGGACTCGTCGTGACGCGTGGCCATGGAGGGGGAGGCCGAGTGGGGGTCTGCTGGTTGCGGCCTGTTGGAGGAGGGCTGGGCGGCCTGCTGCTGGAGCGAAGGGCAGCCAAGAGAGAAGGGAGATGGGGCTGTTGCTTGCACGTCGTGCTGTCGAGGTTGCGCGGGTGGAGGGGGATGCTCCGGCGGAGTATTCGCGGAGCTTGTGGACATGGCCGGAGAGGTAAGGGATGCTCGGCCTGATGAAGAGCCAGCCAAGGTGGGTGCGTCGGCTGCGGGGAGGAGAAAAGAAAGAGACGAGGAAAAAGATTATGAGAGGATTGGGGATTTGATTCAAGAGGTGGTTAGGATTAGGAGTAGTTAAATAAGATTTGTTAGTTAAGATTAGGATTCATTTGTTAGGATAAGATTTTAGATAAGATTATGGTGATTGGGTTATAGGGTAATGGGTTGAGATCTTATTGGGTTTAAGTCTATGCAAATGGGTTGGATTAGGAATCAAGGAAATAAGAAATGGGTATAGGCTACGGGTCCAAGAACAAAAGGGGTATGGGAAAATCAAGGAGGAAAAATAATAATACAAACACAATAAATATTTTAAAATAAAAATAAAATAAGAATACAGTATTTTAAAGTAGGGAGATTACACTATCATTATGTATTTTTCTGAGGTTGGGTATTACTAGAGTGGTTTAGTGTGTACTGATTTTTTAGGACACAACTACAAATACACAGTCGAAAACTTGAAACTTCCATTCAGGTTGTGTGGAACGTGGTACTGCACACAGGCTGTTAGGATTCAAGTGTTCTTCATCTTTACCAACAAGTTGCTGACAAGAAGCATATGGAGTAAAATGTAGGAGGGATTGTAACATTCATCTGCAAAAACCTCAGTTTTTATCATCCTGATGCTCATCAAGTACGAACTGATTTTGAGATTACATTAGGTCCCATAACTAAGTTGATCTTGTGAAGGTGATTTTATTGAGAACAAGGTTTGATACGTGTGGCAAATGGAAGTATAACACTTATTCATGACAAGGATATTTGTACACTGCGACCAATAGATGGGATTAATTAAATATGCAAAAGGACAAAAGGACAGAGTAAACGAAAATAGCTGAAAATTTATTTTAACTTTATTCTTTATGACATTAGCCACAAAAGTTGCGTGCTTGTGGTCACCTTACACAAATTATATGATTGTCACCTATGAGGATGCAGATGATATTTAGATTATGTGAGCACACCAAACAATTTGGTTTGAAGTTCTTTAAGACTTGAAATGTTTAAGACACGGAGTATCTTCTAGGCTCTTAAGTATCAATGACATGATAATAGTTAATCTCTTTCTAAGTTATTCTTCAATTGTTTGTTGGATTTTTGCCAAGTGTAGGTTAATTACAAGCTCACGTCCTGCCTAAAGCTGATTGAAGTTGGGAAGAAGTCAGGCAAATTAATGGAAGAATTTTGTATACAAGAGAAAGTTGGTAGCTATGAATCATTTGATCTGATATTTTATACGCACTAGAATTTTCTTAACTGGTCAAATACGCATTTTGATGCTATTATGAAGAGTCTCCAATGTATTTTAAATTCATTGAGTATGGTCTTATTGATTAAAGAATTGCCATTGGATCAAAGCTGGCTTACTTTCTATTAAGATGCACCTGTGGTTTGAATAGTTGTTTCTTAGTGAGGGGATCGGAGCGAAGAAGACGTTGAATCTCTGGTCCTAGGTCATGATGGCAGGAGGAGATCTTCTGATGCAGACATCTATTCAAGATGAAAGGGCTGAAGAGATGAATCCAAGAAGTCCTAATCCAAGTTGAAGTCATAGAAGGATTTGAGCTTTTTTCTCTTTCTCTATTTTTATTTTTTTAGTTTCTTTATTTTGATATTTTGAGTTTCTAAATTTTGTGTTTGTAATTTTATTTAGATTAGGGGTTTGAGTTTTAGTTGGAATCAAATTTATAAAAGCCTATATAAAGACCCTATTGTACCAACAATGAGCAATGAAGAATTTTGATAAATTTTATTGTGGGAGATTTAACTTCTCTCATATTGTTTAGGATTACTTCTCTCATTAAAATGTTGCATGTTCGCACTGCTGGACCTTTCAAGATCTTGAATAAACTGAATTGTAATACTTATATTATAGATCTTCCTAGAGATTATGGCATTAGTTGTACTTTCAATGTTAATGATCTAGTAAATTACAAAAGTTTTGATTGTAGCTCCTTGATTGTTGGACCTTCCCTTAAGCCATTTTTGAGAGACCCTCATTTACCGCACTCACAGATACTCATCCCATTACAGCATAGACGGTTGATAAAATTTTAGAGGATGAAATTATCACCACCAAAACTGGTGGAACTCACAAGTACTTAAACCGCTGTAAAAGAAAAGCACTGACTGTTGATTCCCAGCTAAATCGAGGTGATTTGCAACGGATTGATCCAGTGCAGCATGGCAGACCTAATCCATCTAAACTCGACGGAGTCGAGTTTTCTCCCACCCGGGGAGAATGATGACATCTATTCAAGATGAAACAGACGAGGAGATGAATCCAAGAAGTCCCAGTCCAAGTTGAAGTCGTAGAAGGATTTGAGATTTTTTCTTTCTTTATTTTTGTTTTTTTAGTTTCTTTATTTTGGCATTTTGAGCTTCTAAATTTTGGGATTGTAATTCTATTTGGATTAGGAGTTTGAGTTTGAGTTGGACTCAATTTTGTAAAAGCCTATATAAAGGCCCTATTGTATCAATAATGAGCAATGAAGAATTTTGATAAATTTTATTATGTGCATTGTTTTAAATATCGGCCGATATATCGGTATATCGGCCGAGATACCGGTATTTTATCCAAAACGATACGGTAAGTGCAAAAATTTACCGGATTTCATTTTGGACCGATATGGGCCGATATATCGCCACGCCGACATATTAGCCGATATCCGAGATGAAATATCTGATATATCGACCGATATAGTACTTATTTGAATAATTATTATTTTTTTGTTTGATAGATCATTTTATTTAATTCTATGTTCATTGTGGTATTTCAATGATGTTTTTATATGATGTTTGGATAATAACTTATTTCTTTTAATAATATTGATTATTGATATGTCAACCAGTATTTAGTACCATATCGCGATATATCACCCGGTATCTTGTATTCGATATATAATTTTATCGACCGGTATATCACTGATGCCCGATATTTAAAACACTGATTGTGTGAGATTTAACTTCTCTTGTGTTGTTTAGGATTACTTCCTAATCTCCTTTACTACCGACACCATCTCACTATAAAGTATTTGAGTCTGCACTTGCATTTGCATCACATAAACACGTGCACAAACTACACAAAGAAATCAGTGATGAAAATAAATAGAACAATGTAAAGTCTCTCTACGAGCTGACAGTAGAAAATATTTAAAATTTTTAATATAGGCGACTAAGTGATGGTTCAGATTTATCAAAACAGTTTCCTTCGGAACTGTTAAAATGTTGCATGTCTACAGTGCTGGACCTTTTAAGATCTTGAATAAAGTGAATTACAATACTTATATTATAGATCTTCTTAGAGATTATGACATTTTTGTACTTTCAGTTAATGATCTAGTAGATTACAAGAATTTTGATTGTAGTTCCTTGATTGTTGAGCCTTCCCTTGAGCCATTTTTTGAGTCTCTCATTTATCCCACTCCCAGATACTCATTCCATCTCATTCCATTACAGCAGAGACGGTTGATAAATTTTTAGAGGATGAGATTATCACCACTAAAATTAGTGGAACTCACAAGTATTTAAATCGCTGTAAAAGAAAAGCACCGATTGTTAATTCACAGATAAATCGAGGTGATTTGCAACGGATTGATCCAGTGCAGCGTGGCAGATCTAATCCATCTAAACTCGACAGAGTCGAGTTTTCTCCCATCCGAGGAGAATGATGCATACATCTATTCAAGATAAAACAGCCGAAGAGATGAATCCAAGAAGTCCCAGTCCAAGTTGAAGTTGTAAAAGGATTTGAGATTTTTTTCTTTCTTTATTTTTGTTTTTTTAGTTTCTTTATTTAGTATTTTGAGTTTCTAAATTTTGAGATTGTAATTCTATTTAGATTAGGAGTTTGAGTTGGACTCAATTTTGTAAAAGCCTATATAAAGGCCCTATTGTATCAATAATGAGCAATGAAGAATTTTGATAAATTTTATTATGTGAGATTTAACTTCTCTCATATTGTTTAGGATTATTCCTAACCTCTTTCAAATAAACCTTAATCTAATTTCTCTTTCTTATTCCTTTCACCTGCAAACAAATCTTAGAAAAAAAATCAATAATTATTTTCTCCCTCTCCACAGAAAGCCATCAACAGCAAACGCCAACTCTTTGTTCTTCTTATCTTCTTCTACAATCCATCCAAAGGAATTCAAGAAAACCTCCAACAACCCATTGTTCTCATCTCCTCCAACAAAACCAACGCCGCCACCTCCTTTGACGGACGCAACATCACCCTTTAGCACCATCTCCAGCATCATTCTCTTGCTTCAAAGAAGGAAGAAGACACAAGCTTCAATTCGGATCCAGACTATCAAAAAAACAGACCCGTTAGCGACCCTACTTTGTTTTTGGGCCGTAACTTTCGCATATGGGCTCTGTTTCAGGCGATCTTGGTACTGTTACGATCGTGACGAAGAGCTCTATGCATCAGTACCAATTGCAGGTCCGAGATATCTCTGTAATCATCAATAAGTTAATCTTCTTAACACGGTCTACTTATTTGTGGGTTGACAACCACCTCTAATATTTTATCAAGTTAATTTGCTGCCACTTTATTGTGAGTTCGTGTGCATCTGCTACTTTATATTTGTTGATCATAATATTGATTATACAAGCTTTGCCATCGTAGCTGAGTAGTTGCATCAGTATATTTTAGATTTCAAAGGTACCACTGTTATTGCGCATTTTGTTAAATCCATCATCCTGCATTATTTGTTTTAATTATTTTCCTACCCAAGTTCGTAATAGTTGGTGAAACGTAGTAAAATTTATCATATCACTGATTTCTGATTTATACACATACATGTTTGACATCATCTTCTCTCCCTAGTTCCGATTCGATCGAATGAAAAAATAGCCTCCCAACAAAAGCAGGGAGTCAACAAAAGTTCTTCTATCCGAACTCGTTAGCTGCTACTAAACCTATAAATCCAACCTCTCTGATCGAGTCGAGACTATCAAGCAGCAAGCTGGCGAGAGTCGACGTCTTGTCGTAGCGTGCGTACTCTTTTCAAGCATCGTTACGTAAGAGGCTACGTTCTTCTTAGCAGCAAGTTATTTTACTTGAGTGTGTATTAACTTTGTACTATAGAGGTTTTATCCCAAGACTTTATAGACTACACATTGGGAAATTTGAAAGTGCCACTCAAGTTGCATGGAATGTGGTGAGTGTGAAATTTATAAGGTTCATTATTTGTCTGCAGAAGGTTATGAAAGCTATTAATTATGCTTGTTGTATAGGAGCTGATTAACGAGTGTTTTCACCAAAAAGTGGATATGGCTCTGCATAAGTGGTTGAGATGGATCAGAAGTGGTCAACATGCATATTGGAAGGGCGGGAAGTGCCACTTTAGTCCTAGTTTAACTAGGGCAATGCCTATATGATAAGAGCTTACACTGAACATTGTTTCCATCTGGTTTCTTTCAAAATGCTGTTTCTTACTTGAATGTCAGTATAGTAATCTTGTTGAAGCATTACATAGGTTTATGACTTTTAATAGGCCTTTTCTTATAGGCATAGCCTGTATTCTGTTAATTACCTATGCTAAGTCTGGGTCTGTGGTAGTAGTATGGAGTTGATTTCATATTTTTTAATTGTTTGTTGCTTCTCCCACATTTTATTGTTCTCCCTTACTTTTCATCAAATCTTCTAACAACGGCCTTGATAATCAGCATGATGAATAGAAAAGGCTCAGCTTTGAGCCATATCTGTGGTGTATATATTGCAGAGAACCAATTTTTATTGTCCAAGTATCATGATTGATTTCATATTTTCAGTCCTATATGTAAATATCTGAGAATGCGGGATCATGATAGTAAGTAGGTCCAAATTTAGTAACATGTATAAATGAATGGATGTTTTTATGGGTTCAAAATATAAGTGTCATTTCTATAGGGAATATTCTATATCTTTTCCTTTGTTGAGAAATATGGAGAGGATTTACGAAGATATATAGAATATGTGGTTAGTAATTAGTTGAAATTTAAATATTCTTCTATAGTTTTGTTGGTTGTTGCATGTAATTGGGGACTCAGGTAAAAGAATTCAATGGTTGAAGTAGGCTTTATTGTAAAGTTTGTATCAAGTTAATGTTTGTCAAAAAGAAAATATTAGAACACTCAGGTTGGTACATGTGAAAACTAGGCAGGATGTTGTTAGCAGTAAAAGAAAATCTTTATGTGAAGAAAACATTATGAAGATCTTGCTGCTTGACGGTGTAGGCCTGAGCTGTAAGGAGTACTAGCCTGTTATGGTGAGGATACGAGCTCATAATGGTGTAGTAAAGTGTGAAAATAGAAGGGAGGATCCCTGAAAGGTGTGATTTGTTTCTTTTTCCTTGAATGATTTAGATCGGAAAACATGTCAAAACTCAAAAGGTGGCGCTGAAGAGAAGTGACAGTCACCATCATCACCATGAGGCCCACCATCATCTAAAGCTTTCCCCCTCTGGTGGTGGTGGGCTATCAAGCATACTAGTAAATCAAAGAAGGTTCTTTTGTATCATTCACTAAAATTTTCTGCTCTGTTGACTGATAATTGGTGATGTGAGAGTAAATTTCTTTTTTGAAACTGTGGCATAAATGTAGGAGGCCAGTTTGTGCTTACTGGATAGACGATCCAGTTTATTTTTTGTTGGATAATAGGAACCTGGTGCAAGCTGGAATTGAACCCCAAACCTCTTGCCCACTTTACTACTACGCCACAGTGGCACATCCGGAAGATCCAGTTTATTGGTCTTGCAACTTTTAAGCTCATCAAGTAAATGAGGGAGGAGTCATTATGCCGATTGAAATAAATGATAAAGGTTGTTGGTTATGGATATAAATAGTGAAATTTAGTTTTTTAATATTAATCCTATCTCATTATCTTGTTGATGATTTCAGAAGTTTGTGGATTAAGCTTATTGTGTTATCGTCACAATTTCAGTTTAATCAGGACAGAAAGATCAGCAAAGTTAAAAGGTGTGTTTCTAAGCAATAATGGAGAGAGAGAGAGGGGGGGGGGGGGGGGCATGGTTCACAATCGCGGTCTCGGCCGTCGACTCGGCGGGCACTGAGACGGATCGGTCTCGGCGACTCGGATCGATATCGGGCGATACGCGTAAAACGCTACATAGAAAGCTAAAAAAATTCTGAAAAAATCACGATAAATCTTTAAAAAATGTAGACATCCACATTCATATATCATATGTTCAAAATATATCACCTAGCACACTAAACATAAACCGAAAGTATAAATACACGCGTCATCGGTATAAACATATTAAAATACATGCACAATATAGTAAATTAAACAAACTATATTCATAAATATATGCTAATGTAGTTATTTTTATATTGAATTGTGATGACGCAAAATCATCATCATAATACCGAGTCGACCGAGTGAAGTCCGATTCTCGGCCGAGTCGGCCTCCTCTGAGTTGAGTCGATCGATTCGTGACTCGGACTCGTCTCGGAGTGGGCTGAGACGGATACGACTCGGCTGACTCGTCTCCGACTCGGCCGAGTCTTTGAACTATGGGGGGGGGGGGGGGGGGGGTAGAAATAGTGTACATTATCTAATTTTTTGCACCATTTCATTCTCACTAAACCAATATTGGTCAATTAGTTAAACATAAAATTGTTAATTTGTCAATCGTGCTGTTGGTCGGGATGCTACTGTAAAAATTAGTATGAAGTTTTTTTCATATACAGTTGTATTGTATCGCTGATTGCTGTTATCCATTTGTCAATAATTTCCTCCGCTTACCTGCCAAGAATAATAATCATTTGCATGTTATATACTCTGTTTCTAATTTGTGAATTTTTTTGATCTCATTTGCAGCCTTTTGATTGGTTGAAGAAGCAGTTCTTTGAGAAGCCAGAACCAGAGCAGTAAATTATGTTTCACTGCAAAGAGTAGAAAATCTCCACCAGAAAATGTGTTCCTGATAAAGATATCCCTTCTTCGTTCAGTTTGCTGGAGGGAAGATGCTTGAACACTAGACTCACTTTAATAAAAGAAAAGACAATTGTTTTTTGAGGTTTTCCCCAATGAGTTATTTTTTGGTTTGTCAGCAGAGATTCATTTTTGTGTTTCTGTGCCCAGCTGTGGGCCTGTGGCACACATTAACTATGGTTGTGCGTTCGATTATGGTGGTGATCAAGCTGAGCTGAATGTTTTCATTTTGTGTACTTGACTAATTTCATACCTCACTTTTTTTTAACTTTTCTTTGCATCTCACTAGAAGGTTTCTTTTGGTAGTCATTATCGTGTGACTCAAGTATTGATGTAAACGTATAGGTTTATTGTCAACTCAATGCTTTGAAGATTATATGGGTAAATTAGTAAGAGGCGTCATGGTCAATATTTACTGTGCAACAAGTATCACTGGGTTTGGTTTAATTTTCCTTACAGTTAAGAAAATAGGTTCTCATTACATACTTGATCCAAAAATCTACATATAGATTTAAAAGATTTGGACTTCCTTTATTTGGAGATAATATATTTGGAAGACTTGAGATTCATGCAGGGGACACAAATGAGATGCAGTGACTTCCATCTATTGTCACCACTGCAATTTTTTTATGATGGGATTTACTTTTGTCATCATTTATATAAAACAATATTACTGAAAATTAAGATTAATGTGATCTAAATCTTTTTTGTCCTAAACATAAAAGATTAATGCGATCTGAATATTTTTAATCCTCAGTGATTTATAAACAGCGGGCCAAGCAGATCTGTGTCTCAAACCGTGGAAGCTTAGTTAGACCGTTGATTCTATATATTCAGAGCATCTATTTTAGGGGGGGAAATCTGTTTATTGTGCCAAAATATTTATTTTATAGTATTAGGAAAATTATCTGTTCATTTATTTATATTACATTGTTTTTGGCACTGTATGTGCTAGGCTAATTTTCAAAAGATTAAAAAGAAAATTTTGCATTACCTTACTTTGCACAAGTAGAAAATCTCAATGGCACAATGAAATCCAAATGAACAGTGACACTTGACTCTGGCCCCGTGGACCAATGTGATGTGTCCACGTCCAATTAAATCTCAGATTTCATTAGCATTATTTTCTAAATTTGTTTTATATTCTAATCAACCAATGGGGCTTGATTCAGTGGTTAAGCAAGAGGACAAGTTACTTAAACTGAATTTCTCTCCAAAGTTATTCATTTTTGACCTCCGGCATGTCATGTCAGTGGTGAGACGGTTCATCCCACCCGCGTGGCACCCGCCTTATTTGGATCGTTTATTGGTTCGTCTGAGGTTGCTAACCTCAGACGGAGCAAATTTTTTTCGCTGTGTATTGCTTTGTCCAAAGTTGGCAACCCCTAACAAGGTCATATTTTTTTAAAAAAATTCATTTTGTCCACAGGGTTTCCAATGCCGGGACAAATAAAACATAATATTTTGTTTTATTTTCTCTCTCCGCTTGTCGGCTTCATCGTAGTGCCGTCGTACCCGATGAAGCGTGCCTGGTGGGTTCGTTAGAGGAGAAGAGAGGGAGAGGAGAGGTGGGAAAGAGGGAGAGGGGAGAGAAAATAAAGAGAACTTAAGTTTATTTGTCCGGGGTTGACAACCCAGAACACTGATCTAACTCTGGACAAGCGAAAATTTAAAAAAATAATAATAATTATATCGCTTGCCTGGGTTTGCCACCTCCAAACAAGACAACATACAATCAAAAAATATTTGCCTCATTCTGAGTTGTCAACTCTACACAAACCAAAAAAGACCCGAACGTCCGCAGTAGCCACGCTGGCAAGGTGAACCATCTCGTTGCCGACGTGTGACATACAAGAGGTCGATTTTTTGAACCAGTTTGAGAGGGGTTCGATTTTTGAGATTATTTATTATCTAAGCGGTTTTTTTTTTAAAAAAAATGCCCAAGGAATAATCCCATGCTTTCTTTCATAGCTTTCTTTTCCGCCTCACTAAACTCCCTCAACGTCAACCAATGAATCAAAACACGACACGTCAACCAACGACGTGGCCAGCCCCTGAAGTGGGCTACCAAATATTTATCAATCAGACGCCTAAAATTCAGTTCATCAACAACCCCTTGCAGGTATCAATTCCCCCACCTATATAGCTCAAAATTGGGATTTGATCACAAATTAAAGAGAATCTAATAATTTTACAGGGCTTGTGACTTTGTTTGAATCCAGGGCCATGGGGCATCATCCTCATCACCAACATCACCATGGGAGTGAAAACAGGCCTTATGATGATCCTTTGTTGGCCTGCTGCTGCTGTCCTTGCTTCATGGTTTCTTATCTTTTTAGGGGATTCAGGAGGTGCATGTTTGTGGCCTGCTACCCACTCTTGCAGTGCTTTGGCATGGATGACTACAGGCACCATCATCATCACCACAGTCATTTCCATTGATTCATTTGATTCCATGTATCATGGATGTGGGATTGTTGTGCTTTAATTTGTCAAATATGTAAGTGGATTCTGTGTCAAAATTCTTAGTCTCTTTCGCATCCATTGATTTGTGAATTTTTGAGATTTTTGTGCAATTTCCTTGGCAGTGTGTAATAGTTTGGATCAGTTGTTGTTTTTCTGTTTGATTCTCAGTATGTGGATGGCAATTGAGCCTATAGAGTTTGTCATTTTTGATGCAATAATGCATGAAGAAGCTTTAATTTATTTCTGAATGTTTTGACATTTTAAGCCCAATTTGGATGCAACAATGCAGGAACAAGTTCAGCAGAATCTTCAGGTGTTAGTTTCATGAACCTGGAGAGCTGCTTCCAAACATGCGGTAAATCTGTCTCCCTCGGGGCTGAATGTATTCAAGAATTCGGATTCTCTCGTCTTCTTGAAAAGTTGGGAGGCCAGTTTTCCATCGTAGCTGCAAATGTGCATGTGATGCGCGAAATCACATAGATAGAAAAATATTAGCTTTCTGTAAAGTAGATGGGAACATTGAGAGCAAAATTGGAGATTTTAATTGCCGTATTGGCAGAGTTTTGCCTCACGTAGAGTCATTACGCAGATAATAGCACAATTTTGAAGAAGTCTAGAGACCTAGTCTGGAGTATTGCCTCGAAGTTCTACTCCAAAGTGTGTAACAACACGGGGCTTTGGAGTCCTAGACTTCTTCGAGGAGTTCTGACAAATTGGAGTTCGGATTAGTTTTTGTTGTAAACCTAAATTCGGTTGATTTACTTTATTTGACTCTTTTTCTCTCCCACTGGTTAAAAATAGAGAGTTTTGTAACCCTAGTTAAATGCGAGTAAAAAAGTTGTAACCTCTTTTGTAACTTTGGTTAATTAAATAATATCTTCTCTCTTCTGTCTCAGGGACGTAGGCAAATCGTCAAACCTCATTAGAGCCTTGTCTTCTCTGTGATTGTTCATTGTCTGTGCATTTGTGTCTGAGGTTTTTTTGTCAAAGGTGCCGTCTTTATTGATGATTTGATCACCTGCAAGATTCAATAAGAAGATGATAGGATCCGAACTTGAACGACAAATGATAATGATGTCAAGAGATTAAAGGTTAACGTGTGAAATATGTTCACCAGCAAAGCTTAGTCGTAAACTCTCCACGCATATCCCATCATTTTCATCAAGTGGACATCTTGGGATTCTGTGAAAATTCTCACTAGAATAAACTTACCCTACTAAATTTGAACTCTCAAAAAGTCATTGGCTGACCAAGTTTGCATCCTGACTAGAAATTTTCTGACTCTGACAGTTTAGCAACCATGAACCAACACAAGGTGTCACATGTTGTAATTTAGATGGACCAAACAACAAAGCTAAAGTTCTTCGGCATGCTCTTGTACTTGGACATGTTTCTCTGTTTCTATATTTAAGCTATGATTTCAATCTCCATTTCGATTACATAGCTAGTTTGGCCTGCTCTTGGATCCCCTTGGCTTATTGATGATGATGATGATCAGAGAGACAAAGCAAACTTCCAGTTGTCCACAAATTTTCATCTGGAGCCAGATGTTGCCTAGTTGATCATGCTATTTGCCAGAAATGTCATGTTCGGTGGCAAGAGATTCAGTGACGACATGTACAGAGCGGAGCTGCAGATGTTATGTTGCGTGAGAAACTCTGATAGCGAGCCGATGAATTTTTTTTTCTTTTGATTTTGAAGGAACAAATTACGCGTGAGAGACATGCTTGTATCCTTATGACTTTGAGAATGTTTTGTAAAGCACTTGTTACTGAAACGTTGGGATGCATTTTACCTCACGGTTTTATCTTTAAAATATATATATTATATATATATATATATATATATATATATATATATATATATACACACACACACACACACACACACACACACACACACACACACCTTGTCCACAAGTAGAGCCTATTTTGCAAACACTCGCAACTATGAATATCACTGTAGCACAATGTTAAAGTCTTTTCTAGGGTATGAATCCTGCTCACACCTGGACAGCTTCTATGCTTTAAAAAAATAAAAGAAGCTGAACAGGAGGAAGGGAATAAAAAGAAATTTGCACTGTTTCCCTACCAAATTTGCCAACAAAAAGCATAGCACAGAGAAAACAATGAATATTGCTCTGGCTACAAGGTTGTGTCGATGCTATTCTCGAGTTCTCCGGTTTCTAAAATCCTGGATCAATGAAAAATGTCAGCAAGATAATCAATTTACGACGATACAGAAGAAGAGAAAGAGATAAGGTGATTGAAAACAATGTTCTTAAAGAGCCAGTTGAAAGGGAAATCGGTCAGTAGAGCCGAGAGAGCAAAGGCCTGGAGACATCTCTCCTTCGCTCTCCCCTGAAGGGCTCCTGACCTCCACAGTTCGAGAGAAACATGTAGAGTGAAGACAGAAGCCCTTGAGGGAGAGTGATTGCTAGATGATGTTAGGATTTGGGTCGAACAAATAGTCCCACATCGGCTAGACGTGGGGATGGTCTTGAGAATATAAGGATTTGAGCAACTCCACCTAAAAGACTAGTCTTTTGAGATGGAGCCCCGAGTCCTTCAAGTGGTATCAGAGCCATGCCCCGAACTTAGTACTTCACATAAGGGTTACAGGGATACAAAGTCTTCTCTCTTGTGGGGGCAGTGAATCACTGAATCTAACAAGAGATATGGATTGACGAGACCACGCTTTTCTTCGTGTAAATTATTACATTGTGGGTGAGCTTTTATTATATGTATGCTTCTAAAATATTCAGGTTATGCATTACTTTCTTGATTACTTCAGAGGGGGTTTAAAGTCTGATTTGATTGGAAATACTGATTGTTTTGAGCAGATCACACGTGTTTAATTAGCAACCTTTGTTGATAATATTTAGTAAAGTGATTTGACTCTTGAGAAATCTCAAGAGTTGAAGGAATAAAGCTAGATACCCTTTGATTCTTGGGTCCGAAACTTCATATTTTTCACATGCAGTTGATTGTTGATGTTGTGAACTTGATGCCCAAAGCGATCCTGACTCAATATGGTCAGTGCCATCATTAGGCATGATTTTGTTGTTGTATTTGTACTACTAATCTTGACTCTTAACACACACATGTACGCGCGCGCATATCTGATGCATAAGAGCTATTGCGCCTTCTGGAGGAATCCAACATGTCTATCATCAAGATCAGAGTAACAACATCGAGTCAATCACGAACGAATACAAGAGAGAACACGAGATTTAACGAGGTTCGACAACTTGTCTACGTTCTCGGGGCGGAAGGGAGAAGATATTATTCAAGCAATAGGGTTACAAATGTTACAAATTGATTCGAAGATCCAACTAATCAAGATTGATCCTAATAGAGAAATTACGCTATTTGCCGCAGAATTCCATCAAACAAACTAACCATAAAACTATCCAATAAAAATCACATCTCTCAAGATTGGTCTCAAGGTTACAAAGTAGGGTACAACACCCTCTACATATTAGTGAGAGAGTCCACGAAGAAAAGAAAACCAACTTTGAAATCGAATCAGAAACCAATTAGGAAACGCTAGAAGACTATAGCTATCGACAACTCCAATGAGGCATGTCGACAGATTGAGCTAGTCTGTCGACCGTGACATCTCAGCTGTCGACATACCGACAAATTACAAAGTATTTGTTGGCGTATTCATGTATCCGTTGTCGATCGTCTTCATGAACTTGTCAACAGCTGTCTGCTCGTTCCTTCTTTCCATTGTGCTCGTCGTGCATTTTAAAACTCCAATTATCTAATTGAGTTTGAAAACTCTAATTTTCATCTTTTCTCCCACAATTCTCCATCTCGATGAAGATTTCTCAAATCTGAGCAGAACAGCATGAATAACTAATTTTAGCTCACCAAATGGGTTGTACCATTACGACTGCCTATGTACCCTCTACTCAAGAAATCAAGCTACACTTAGTTCATCCAAACGAACTCCGAAAAGCTCAACCATCAACTGAAATCAAATCTGCAGCAATGAATCCAACTGGCTGAGTCATATGAGTCTCCTCATTAAGAGTCATGGAGAACAACGTTCTTCAATTAGAGCTGATCTAGCTCCTACTTGAGATTCATGCTTCTTCATCCACTTTCATGGATTCATCTTGGTTCCTATAAACGCAAACAACTTAACATTTTCATCAATATCTTCAACATCTAAATCGGCTACATGATCACCACTCGTTATCACATCCGGTGAGATTCCAAATGATACTGAAGTAATCAGAGATGGTACATCAACATCCACCTGCTGAGATACATCTTTGATCTTCATCCTCTCCACCTGCTGAGAGATGGTGACTTCAACAATGAAGCCTCATCAAATGTGACATACATGCTCAACACGATCTTCTTATTTTCTGAATCCCATAACTTGTAACCTTTCAAATTTCTTTTGACACCAAAAAATACAAACTTTTTTGCTCGCAGATTCAACTTATTATCTTTGACTACAAAGTAGGCCGGACATCCAAATACCCATAGCAAACTATAGTCTTCAGTAGCTTCACCTGACCAAATATCCAACAAGTTTTAGCTCCTACCGCAGTCGCTGACAACATATTCATGAGGTAGCTAGCATACACTAAAATCTCAACTCAAAATGATTTTGCCTAATGATTGACAACAAATACCAAACTTTCTCCAGTAAAGCACAGTTCAACTCTAGCCACACAATCTGTTTTCGAACTGTGAAGTGCATATCAATATCATTGTTATGGCCAAATCGCAAAAATTGATCCCTCTTGTACTCCCCAACATTATCAAATTCGAGCACTTTGATCTTACTACCAGTCTACTTCTCTATCAAATTCTTCCACTTGACGAAGAAATGTAGGGGTTCAAACTTTTGTCTCATAGGGTATACCCAATAATGCCTAGATAAATCATCAACAAAGGGGACAAAGTACTGATGACCTCTAAGTCTTCATGTGCTTGTCAATAGCTCTCTGCTCGTTCCTTCTTTCCATTGTGCTCCTCGTGCACTTCGAAACTCCAAATATCACTGGGTTATCTAATTGAGTTTGAAAACTCTAATTTTCATCTTTTCTCCACAATTCTCCATTTCGAAGAAGATTTCTTAAATATGAGCAGAACACTATGAATAACCAATTTTAGCTCAGCAAATGGGCTGTGCCATTACGACTGCCTACGTACCCTCTGCCCAAAGAATCAAGCTACACTTAGTTCATCCAAACGAGCTCCGAAAAGCTCAACCATCAACTGAAATCAAATTTGCAACAATGAATCCAGCTGGCTGAGTCATATGAGCGTCCTCATTAAGAGTCGTGGAGAACAACGGTCTTCAATTAAAGCTGATCTAGCTCCTACTTGAGATTCATGCTTCTTCATCCACTTTCATGGATTCATCTTGGTTCCTATAAATGCAAACAACTCAACATCTTCATCAATATCTTCACCATCTAAATCGGTTACATGATCACCACTAGTTATCACATCCGGTGAGATTCCAAATGATACTGAAGCAATCAGAAATGGTGGAGTACATCAACATCCACCCCCTACGATACATTTTTGATCTTCATCCTCTCCACCTGCTGAGAGATGGCAATGAAGCCTCATCAAATGTGACATACATGCTCAACACGATCTTCTTATTTCTGAGTCCCATATCTTGTAACCTTTCAAATTTCTTTTGACACTAAAAAATACAAACTTTTTAGCTCGTGGATTCAACTTATCATCTTTGACTCCAAAGTAGGTCAGATATCCAAATACCCACAACAAACTATAGTCTTGAGTAGCGTCACCTGACAAAATATCCAACGAAGTTTTAGTTCCTATCGTAGTCGATGACAATATATTCATGAGGTGGCTAACATACACTAAAATCTCAACCCAAAATAATTTTGCCTAATGATGCATTAGACAACAAATACCAAACTTTCTCCAGTAAAGCACGGTTCAACTCTAACCACATAATCTATTTTCGAACTGTGAAGTGCATAGCAATATCATTATTCTGGCCAAATCGCAATAATTGATCGCTCTTGTACTCCCCAACATTATCAAATTGGAGCACTTTGATCTTACTGCCAGTCTGCTTCTCCATCAAATTCTTCCACTTGACCAACAAATGTAGGAGTTTAAACTTTTGTCTCATAGGGCATACCCAACAATGCCTAGATAAATCATCAACAAAATAGACAAAGTACTGATGACTTCCAAGTGCTGTCATCTTGGTCGCTCCCTATAACCTATGGTTCCTTATACACGTCAGTCAACACTGGTATTCGGTACCCAATTTAATCATCTTGGTAGCCAAATTGAGGCTATTTTAGCTTAAGATATTATTTCCCAATATTTTGAACTTTTCTGAATTTTCTGAAAATTTTAGGAATTATTGGAGAAGAATCTCAAATTCGGAATCTATCGGTGTCATGGACTGACTTTGAGATTTTTTTTAATTAACGATCGGGGATGAATTTTATGGAACCGACTTTACAACAAGGTTCAGGATGACATTTTATTTTTTATAAAATTTTGAGAATTTTTCTGAATTAATAAGAGTTTAAGCCAATAAACTAATTATTAAATATTTATTTATAAAAGAATGCAATTGAAAAATAAAATAAAAACATAAAAAGAAAACCCTTTTGATTGGTCTCTTCAATTTCGAACCCATGACCACGTCTCCCACATCCTCACGCCTCTACCACTATGGCACAGTGGCGAGTGGCAGGAGAAATTCACATAACCTATTTAAACTTTTGCTTGACCCTTCTTCATCTTCCCCACATCACCCATGTCCTCCATCTGCTCTTCATACTTCACCCACGTCTCTCACACCTGCTTCCACTTCCCTCTCTCATGTCCCTCCCTTTCGCATCCTCCTACACTCTCTTTCTCACGTTCTCCATCTCTCCCTCTCCCTCTCACGTTCTCCCTCTCTCTCTCTCTCTCGCCTATCTCAATAAATCTAATAACCCTCTCCTCTGTGCTCCTCCACGCAGCCTCGAGCGCAAGCTCCACCCTTGTCTGCGCGTGCAAGCCATCCCCAGGCTGCCACTCCGCTGTAGGCCGAGCCACCCTCCGCCGATGAGCGCGCCACCACGCGGTTCCCATCCTCCATCGTGCTCTCCTCATCTCCCCTCCTCCTCCTCCACGCGTGCCATTGCACGGCCCCCGCGCCACTAGGGCGACCCCACGGCCACCATTGCATGCCTCGCTAACACCCAGCAGCACACACAATTCTTGGTCGAGCATCCTTGCGCCACCATTCATCACCTACATCGTTCTCACCCCAGGGCACTCCACGACCTCGCCAGAATACCCACGACGACCCCGGCCATCCTATGGAGACACCGAGACTCTCTGCGGGCTCTGCCATCGTCGGAGATCGCTGCGTGCATACCTTTGCCGAGAGCATCCTCACCCATGGTACTCTCTCTCATCTCTCTCTATATTTATATTTTAGTGGGTGTTGGTGTGATTTTGGGTGTGGGTTTGTATGTGTGTGTAGGTGTTAGAGTGTGTTTTAATGTGTGAACTCAATTCATGGGGGTGTTTGTGTGTGTTTTTATTTTTCATATGTGTGTTGTGTGTGTAAGTACGTGGGTAAATATGCATGCAAGTATGATGATTTATATGTGAGTGGGTATTTAATAATTTACATGTGTGTTGGTACATTAATATGTATTTATAGCTATATGTGATGGTGTGAATTAATAGAAGTGTGTTGTGTTTTTAATCACGTTAGTGCGTGGATGTATGCATGGTGTAATGGTGTTTGCACTTCCCTTAGTCAGCCATTACAGCCGCGTCGGAACCCGACGATGCAACCGCGATGACCCTGGAAATCCCTGGAGTCGCAGAAGCCCTCCGCAGCGTCTGTTGAGCTCCATCACGTCCGCAGGTCTCCGTCTTCGAGACCGCGAACCTATCACGTGGCTCCCTTCTCCATTGTGGCTTCTCTGTCTCCTCTGCTGGCCGCCGTCAACGATCGTATTTTCACCCAATAGTGCATGAGTCTCTTTGACACTCTTTTCGTGTCTATGTTTGTGTGTATGATTATGTGGTATGTGTGTAAGTTTGTATGCGTATGTGTATGATTACGTGTTGCAGCAGCTTCGGACTCGATCGTGCGATCCGAACTCAGAAACGAGAGATTTGGATTATGCTCGTTGTGAACCAGATATGCTGATGATTTGAAGACCGACCCATAAGATAATCCGTAGATCCGTACTTGTTCATGCAGTGAGGACCCGACGGCGATTCAGACCCGAAACTGCGTCATTTCATGCAAGTGTACACGATCCCCTTCTCTTTGACTTTTCTTCCTTATTGAAATTATCTTTGAACTTCTAACTCTCGATATCATGTTCGTTATTACCAGTATTGTCTCGTAACCCTCTTCAAACTCTCTTTTCTCGATTACACAGACAATTCTTATATTTTTGGTGTTATTTCATGATCTACTTACATTGTCTTACATTTAATGTTTTGCATCTCGTTATTATTCATGCACGCAACAAACCTTTATGAGCATGATTGTTTGTATCTGGTAGATTGTCTTATTGACATGAAATTAATACTGATCACGACTGAGAATTATGATATGAAATCTTGAGGATAAATGTCAGATGATTATGATTCTGATATTACTGAAAATAAATTGAGAAAATTGATCATTACAGTCTAAGGAATTATTTGAGAATATTTTATTAGAGTGCAATACTTATGATCATGACAAGATTCCTATGATTATTGGGCTACATAATGGATGACATTGACACTACTTGCACTACTTTGCATTTGTTACTTGATATTGCCCCGTTTACATTGTCTTGTGATCTTGATACACATTGTAGTCACTATCTGACATTGAAATTCTTGATACGGATTCCAGATAATGTTATATTGATTCATATATTATCTTGCATTTACATTGATTAATAAAATTAACCAAGCCGGGGTTACTGGAGAGACTGGTAGCAGGAGAAAGAGAGGTGTGCTTGGAAGGGTGACCCCTTGTGGGTTTGGATGCCACATGTGTTCTTGTGTTCTTGAGATTTATGCGCGCACCAATTATTACATGTTATATGATATCTGAGTACAATAAACTATTTCTCTTTACTATTAGGATCCACTAACGCATCACTTATTTGATATGCAGTTGTCCTGTGGGATGGGGTACAGGATGGTTGCATTAGTATAAGATTAATAAAATACTAGACACATGCACTTGCATCATATCCTGCATTAACTTGATTACATGATATTCCTAGATTGACCATGTTATTTTTATCTTGTGATCTCATGTTCTTATGATCCTGTGATTATGCTACACGACAATTACTCGTTCAGGACATCTCTTATTCATTATATACATGTCACACCATGCATGCACAGTCTTATTGTACATGATCTACCGTCACGATTATTCCTGTTATTGTTATTAGTTTCAGTTATTGATACTGCCAACTATATTATTCTTATTATTTTAATGCCCTATTTGTACTGTTGCTGCAATTTCATATTCTCTATTTTACTATTTTTTTTCCTTTGTGTACTCTTGTTAGTCCTCTTCTGACAGACCTTTATTATTTTTCAGTATCTAGATCAGAAAGACAGTATAGAGAGTTGATCGTAGATCACATTCTGATTCAGTTGTTCTCTAGTTAGTTCAGTTTATTTACTTTCTTGACTTGTCTTATTCAGATATGGTGGATGATATTGTTTATATTTTAGTATTTCATATATGTGCTTTTATTCCTGCCTTGATTATATATACATATATGTATGCTATCCTGCTCGTTGTTGACAGCCTAAGGTATTCACGGAAGAGATTTCCCTCTTCGTGAGTATGTGATGCCCATCGTCACGTCCCCGTACTCCATATTTTGGGAAGTAAGGCGTTACATGATTTTGTTGGTATCAGAGCTAGGTTTAGTAAAGTTATATGCCTTATATATACAATCAGGCCGCATATATGATAACCATCCATAAAATTATTTGAGTAAATAGTTATTTGACTTCTCTTCTGACTCCATACTCATATAATCGACCCTCAAAAACCGTTGAACGATCGCCCTGATCTGACTGTTCCCTCTTTCTATCTGTATCTTCATTTTGTTATCATACCCTTCTCTTCTCGCTTGATCATGTCTGGTTAGACTATTCTTGGTTTAGATTGATGATCGATATATATGGATTCTTATGAATATCAATGAGTTTAAAACTCAACTTTGAGGATCTGAAGCAGGAATATAAAAGTAAGAATATAAAAATCAATCTGAAAGATGTATTGAGGGTTGAGCCAATAACTAATTAATATCATTGACACATTTTTGAGGACTTGTAATTACTGAGTATTGATATCTAATCTTGAAAATTTTCATCGGTGACTGCTACCTGAACTAATGATCTTCCAATAGCGGCCATGTGATATGAAATTGTGTTACCGTGATACTGTGGTCGAGTATAAAATATATTGTAGCGCCCCGATTCCACGAATACAGGGACGTCACTGCGACGTATATACGTAGGTCAGATAATGCCCCACACGTATATACGCTAAGCAAAAAGTACAACAAGAAACAGAGTACACGACAAAGCGTGGTATCAATACATATGCCAACACAAGAAGTACACATACAAAGTTATCACAGGATATTAAAAAGTATTACACATTACATGTGTATTACATCATAACCAAGTCCAAAAGAAATATATACAAATATGTATACAAAAAGCTCACAAGTAGAAAGAGGATCTCGTGAGTCAAAAGGTAAGTCTGGCACGAAGGGACTGGAACTAGTCCGCCTGCTCACTAAAGTAAGCTTGGTCCTCTGTGGATGGCTCCACTTCGTTCCAAGCTTCGGAATCTGAATGTGCAAATCCAAGGAGTCAAGACATATACAATAAACAAACTATAGCCAAGTGGCTAAGGGACATGAATAAGGAAAGATGAAACAGTTATAAGGAATATCCACTAACAAGTATGAAAAGCATGAGGAGATAAAATCCTAAATACAATAAATCTACAGTTGACGTCTTATTATTATTACTTGTCTTACTGTGATATCTAGCTATGTGACCCAGCGTCCCAGAGCACATAGATCCATATCCTAGTAAAGCAAGGTTGTTATTGGAAACAGCGGTTGTATCGACGAACTATGTTTACAGTGGACCCCGTACATGCCCGGGATAACGGTCCAGGATTGTTCCGTTACTTGGTGACGGAAGCCAGCCGCTAGGCTAAACAGGAGGGACTTATGTATGCCCTTAACATGATGGTACCAGTAATAGAGGGAGCAAGCATTCCCCTCGGTCCCCTGGAGGCCCACAGGTCAGACCGGAACATGAGTTGCACAACATTCCTAAAAGCCACTGTAAACACGAACACATATCGATATCCGCATGTTTTCCCCGACCCATATGTAAGTTGGTCCATTTTATACAAAAGTCAAGTGTATCATGCTTGGTTCAAGTGATGGCATGATAAGTGGTGATATTCACTGTTTAACAAGTTATGGAATGATAATGTACAATAACAAGTCATGAAGTAATATGAGGTAAGATTCATCAAGTAACATGTCATGTAATACCAGTTATGAAGCATGAACAAAAATAATATGCCATACATGTATCAACAATAAGATCCAAATTCAGAACAGAATCAATTAAGTCAAACAGTCAGAATTAGTCGACTAGGTGGAAGGGTTAGTCGACTATTAGGGGTCTTAAGTCGACTACTAGTCTGGATGAGTCGACTAAAACTGGGAAACAGAGAGTTGGGTTCTGTTTCAGGGAAAGTTAGTCGACTAGGTAGAAGGGCTAGTCGACTAACAGTGAACTTAAAAGTCGACTAACAGACACTTAAGTCGACTAAATCTGTGATACAGAGAGTTGGTGTTTTCTGGTCCAGGGAAAGATTAGTCGACTAGGTTAAAAATGTAGTCGACTAGGGGGGTCTAGTCGACTGGTAATATGGCTTAGTCGACTAAAACTGTGAAATCAGAAAAGGTTAAGTTTCAGCTAAGGTGGGTTAGTCGACTGGTCCCTAGGTTAAGTCGACTAATCGTGGGAAAAACAGTGACAGAACAGATTTTCTGGTGGTTGTTCTTGATGATCTAAAAATAGGATTTTTATGGCACAAGTGTGCATGATTTGTCAACACAAGTATACAAAGGAGTTCACAAGTCTTGGTGAGTAGATATACTCACTAGGAATGGTTTGATTGAAGCTTTACGAGTCCGGGAAGAGTGTGGTCGTCAAATGGCACCTATGTGATCCTTGGCGACGAAAAGAGCTACGATTCAAGCTCCAAATCAGTTGCTTGAGCTAGAGGTGAAGATCTTGTGGTGTTCTTGGAGTTAGGGTTTGAGATGGAGAAGGAAATGGTGAAGGCTAAACTCTTGGTGAAGTGAAGAAAAGAGTAAAAGAATGTAAAGGGAAACTTATATAGGATTTGATTTTTGTAAAGGAGATGCAATTAAAGAAATTGAGAGGGGTTTATTGCAAAATAGGGGAGGGGATGGGTGTCCCTCTCCTTGGCCACTTGGCCGGCCATGGGGGAGAGAGAGAGGGGCATTAAATGGGGGTTGGTGAGGTTATGTGGAGTTGGAATTTTGGAAGAGATTTGGATTTTTGGAAAAAAAAAAAAAATGGGAAAAGTTTGTGGTTGTGGAGAAAGAGGAATAAAGGAAAAGGAAAAATGGAAAGAAATTCATAAAGGAAGGTATTTACTCTAACTTGGAATTTGAAAATATTGAAAACATGGATTCCTAGGTTTAGGTCATGTATGCGGAAAACATTTCGGGAAATACCGAAATCGTCCGAAATTCAAGTATCTCGGAACGACTCGTAAATTTTACCAAAAATCAATAATAATATATGAAGACGTATAGTGAAATCCGTTTGAAGAAATACTTTATAGTTTTAAAACTAAAAATCCCGGAATCAGTAATTTACCGACTCCGTTGAAATTTTCATAAATTCATAAAATTCTCAGAAAAAGTATTTAAGTAGGAAATATCATTCTAAGAAATAAGGTCTAAAGACTCTTCTAGAAATTCTTAACCGTTTGTAAAATAAAAATCCAGGAATCGATCAGCGACACTGGTCGACACCGGTTTTGAAGAAATTTATTTTAATTCAGGAAAAATCCAGAAAATCATAGAAAATCTAATATATTGGAAAATGATATTTGAAATTGAAATCGGTCAAATACAGGAAGTAAATCGAAAAAATACGGTCGAAAACTGAATACGCAACTAAGTACATATTCTGGGAACAGGGTATTACAATCCACCCACCTTACAAAAATTTCGTCCTCGAAATTTCATAAGGTGAAAGGTAACAGGAAAGGTAACAGATAGATAAGGAAAAGAAGAGAGATAACAGTAGAAAAGAATAGAAGGAAAGAGTTTTTACCAAATCAAGATGTGAAGAGTTGAGGGTAACGCTCTCGGATAACATCCTCTCGTTCCCATGTGGCTTCTCCCGGTGCATGTCTGTTCCAAGACACCAATACCAATGGTATAGCCTTGCTCTTCAGTGTCTTAACACTCCTATCCAATATGGCCCTCGGCTGCTCTTGATATGACAAATCCGGTTGTAGTTCCAGTTCGGAGTGATCCAGGATATGACTATCATCCTTTACATACTTCCTCAACTGTGATACGTGAAAAACATTGTGCACTCCCTCCAAAGATGGAGGTAAAGCCAATCTGTACGATACATCTCCCACACGGTCCAAGATCTCGAATGGGCCGATGTACCTCGGACTAAGCTTTCCACGAGTACCGAACCGGATAACTCCCTTGGTAGGTGATATCTTTAAAAACACATGGTCACCTGCCTGGAACTCCAATGGCCTTCTCTGTGTGTCAGCCCAACTCTTCTGACGGCTCTGTGCTGCCCTGAGGTGGTCTCTGATGATTCTGACTTTCTCTGTGGTCTGAATCAGAATCTCTGGCCCCAAAAGTCCCCTCTCACCGACTTCATCCCAACAAATCGGTGACCTACACTTCCTTCCATACAATGCTTCAAATGGTGCCATCTTGATACTTGCCTGGTAACTGTTATTATAAGAAAATTCAGCCAAATGAAGATGGTCTTCCCATGATCCCTGGAATTCAATCATGCAGGCCCTTAGCATATCTTCAAGGATCTGGATAGTCCTCTCAGATTGCCCGTCTGTCTGAGGATGATATGATGTACTGAATTTCAGACGGGTCCCCAAACTTTCTTGGAGACTCTCCCAAAAATGGGATCTGAATCTGGTGTCTCTATCTGAAACAATACTGACTGGAACTCCATGCAGACGAACTATCTCCTTCATGTACTTGTCTGCCAAGACCTCCGTTGACTGTCCCACCCTGAATGGTATAAAGTGAGCTGACTTGGTGAGACGGTCAATGATTACCCACACAGCATTATTACCTTTAGGACTTCGAGGTAATGCCGTGACAAAATCCATGGTGATGTGCTCCCACTTCCATTCGGGTATCGGCAAAGGATGTAGAAGTCCAGCTGACCTCTGATGCTCTATCTTTATCTGCTGGCACACCAGGCACTTGGCTACAAACTGAGCTATCTCCCTCTTCATAGCATTCCACCAAAACTGCTTCTTCAAGTCCTGATACATCTTGTTTCCCCCTGGGTGGATGGAATATGCTGAACTGTGTGCTTCTGCCAAAATCTTCTGTCTAACTTCCCCTTGGGGAACACAAAGTCTGCCACTAAAATATAAGGTACCATCTGGATGAATACAGATATCAGTTCTCAATCCCGCCTCTACCTGAGCTCGGAATGTCTGTAACCTGGGATCTTCCTTCTGAGCTTCCCTGATCTCATCAATCAATGCTGACTGAATCTGCAAAGTCATGAACTGTCCTGCCTTCTCAGTCCTTCGAACTAACATCAAGTCCAATCTGATGAAGTCTCGAATCAACTCCTTCTGCTGAGTGAGCTGGACAAGCACTCTATTCTCTGGCATCCTGCTCAGTGCATCTGGAACTGTATTGACCTTGCCTGGATGATATTGCAAGTCAATATCATAGTCCGCCATCAGTTCAAGCCATCTCCTCTGCCTCATATTCAACTCTTTCTGCGAGAAAATATACTTGAGGCTCTTATGATCCGTGTATATCAACACTTTATCTCCCAGAAGATAATGCCTCCAGATCTTCAATGCAAATATCACAGCTGCTAGCTCCAAGTCATGAGTTGGGTAATTCCGCTCATGAGTCTTCAGTTGCCTAGATGCATATGCTATAACATGATCATGTTGCATAAGTACACATCCCAGGCCTTTTCCTGATGCATCACTGAATATGACCATCCCTCCTCTTCCTGAGGGAGTCTTCAAGATTGGAGCTGAAATGAGCCTCTGCTTCAATTGCTCAAATGCTGCGGTACACTCCTCTGTCCATATGTACCTTTCCCCTTTCCTGGTGAGCCTGGTCAATGGAGCTGCAATCCTAGAGAAATCCTGGACAAAGCGTCTGTAATATCCGGCTAGTCCAAGAAAACTCTTAATCTTAGTCACCGTCCTCGGAATCTGCCAATCCCTCACTGCCTGGACTTTGCTGGGGTCAACTGAAATCCCTTCTGCTGAAACTATGTGTCCAAGGAAAGCTATGCTGTCCAACCAGAAATCACACTTGCTCCTCTTAGCATGAAGCTGCTCCTGTTGGAGAGTCTGCAATACAATCCTCAAGTGTTCTGCATGCTCCCTGTTGTTCTTTGAATAGATCAGGATGTCATCTATGAAAACAACAACAAACTGATCCAGATAGGGCGAGAACACTCGGTTCATCAAATCCATGAAAACTGAAGGGGCATTGGTGACTCCGAAAGGCATAACTAGAAACTCATAGTGGCCATAACGGGTCCTGAATGCCGTCTTCGGAATATCCTCCTTCTTCACCCTCAGCTGATGGTAACCCGACTGTAAATCTAATTTAGAGAATACACGGGCTCCATGAAGCTGATCAAACAGATCATCAATCCTGGGTAAAGGATACTTGTTCTTGATGGTAACTTTGTTCAACTCCCTATAGTCAATATAAAGTCTCTTACCACCATCCTTCTTATTGGCCAACAGTACTGGAGCTCCCCATGGTGAAGTACTTGGCCGAATCAATCCCTTGTCTGAGTATTCCTGCAGTTGCTTCTTCAGAATCTCTAACTCCGTCGGTGCCATCCTGTACGGAGCCTTGGATATAGGAGCTGCTCCTGGAACTGTATCAATGGAGAACTCAATCATCCTATCCGGTGGCAGTCCTGAGATCTCAGCAAACACTCCTGGGAATTCATCCCACACCGGAACCTTCTGCTTCTGAACCTCCGAAGTAGTCATCCGAGTCTTTCCCTTGGTAGACTTCACTTCTCCACTAAATTGGAATTCAGGTTGATGAGGGATTCTGAAATTAATCTTCCTCTCCCTACAATCAATCACTGCATAGTACTGACTGAGCTAGGTCATGCCTAAGATTACGTCGTACCCTTTGGTGTCTAGTACGAGCATATCTATGGCCAAGGTCTTATCACAAAGTTCTACTGGACAATCAGTACAAACTCTAGAAGATATGACTACCCCATTCCCTGTACTTATCTCCCATTTATGGTCTAATGATCTAACAGGTATAGAATGCAAAGCCACAAAATGGTCGGAGATGTAACAGTGGGATGCACCTGAATCGAAGAGAGCGAGAACAGGTTTTGAATGAACTCTGATGTTACCTGTTATCACTTCCTCTGAAGTCTCAGCCTCCTCTGCTGTAAGAGTGTAAGCCTGACCTCTACCACGCCCTGCTGCAGTCCTGGCTCCTCTCTGGACTGGGCGAACAACATGCTGTGGCGGAAGGGGAAGAGCTCTCCTCATCACTGGTCCCTGATTCCTCTGCCCAAGTGGCCCTGGTAGCACTCTCTGTCCATTGGGTCCTGGAAGTGCTGGCAAAGTCTGGTTGGCTACCCCCAATCTCCTGTGTGGACAGGTCTCTATAGAATGATCCCGTGATCCACACACCAAACACAACCCATTTGCCCTCCGGCAATTCTGACGAATGTGGCCCGGCTTCTGACAATAGCTACAGAATGTAAATGGTTGGGCCGTCTGGTAAGGAGCTGGTCTGAATGGTTGTCTCTGAACCTTTGCTGCTCTATATGGGCCTCCTCTTCCCATTGGTACAAATGGCCTCTTCATGGTCTGGCTCCCCATCTGGTCAACTTTCTTCTTCTCAAGCCCACGCTCCACCTCTCGAGCTATGGTGAGAACCTCAGAATAAGTCTTCAGCTGCTGGGGCATCAAGAAGACCTGTATGTCCATCTGCAGGCCCTGCTGGAACCTGCTTGCTCGCTTCTCCTCATCCGTTACCATGTACGGAGCAAAGCGGCTGAGTCTGAGAAATTCCGCGGCATACTCATCCACGGACTTGTTCCACTGCTGGAGTCTGATGAACTGCTCCTCCATGTCCTTCTGAGCAGTAGCAGGGAAGAATCTGTTATAGAAGCTCTTGGAGAATGTGTCCCAGGTGACAGGCTTCTCCAGTCTGGCCTCTTCAGCAAGCCACCAAGTTCTAGCAACATCTTTCAACTGAATCTTGGCGACCTCAACTTGGTTCTCCTTTGGTACCCTGGCTGCATTCAGCAGATCTGTGGTATCCGTCAACCATTGTTCAGCATCCAATGGTTTCTCGTCTCCCGTGAAGATAGCTGGTTGCAGCCGTCTGAAGTCTGAAATGTTTCCCGGCCTCTGCTCTTTCGGTGCTGCCAATTCTTGCCTGAGGAGTTCAGTCTGCTGCTGCTGGTTTTCCATCATGGTCTGAATGACCCTCAGAATATCCACATTCTCTCCAGTGGGTCCATTCGAGGCTTGCCCAGAGTGGTTACGACCCGATCTTCTCTCCATACCGAGTTGGGAATAGAAAACTGGAATTTGGAAACAAATGGAAGGAGTTTAGGATATAAGGAAAGGAATCAAGAAAGAATCAAGAAGGACTCAATAACTTTGTACATTGTAGTTGGCATTAGCAAATTACTAGAATTTGCCGCTTGATTGTACTTTAGGTGTGAGAGCCTAGGCTCTGATACCAACCTGTAGCGCCCCGATTCCACGAATACAGGGACGTCACTGCGACGTATATACGTAGGTCAGATAATGCCCCACACGTATATACGCTAAGCAAAAAGTACAACAAGAAACAGAGTACACGACAAAGCGTGGTATCAATACATATGCCAACACAAGAAGTACACATACAAAGTTATCACAGGATATTAAAAAGTATTACACATTACATGTGTATTACATCATAACCAAGTCCAAAAGAAATATATACAAATATGTATACAAAAAGCTCACAAGTAGAAAGAGGATCTCGTGAGTCAAAAGGTAAGTCTGGCACGAAGGGACTGGAACTAGTCCGCCTGCTCACTAAAGTAAGCTTGGTCCTCTGTGGATGGCTCCACTTCGTTCCAAGCTTCGGAATCTGAATGTGCAAATCCAAGGAGTCAAGACATATACAATAAACAAACTATAGCCAAGTGGCTAAGGGACATGAATAAGGAAAGATGAAACAGTTATAAGAAATATCCACTAACAAGTATGAAAAGCATGAGGAGATAAAATCCTAAATACAATAAATCTACAGTTGACGTCTTATTATTATTACTTGTCTTACTGTGATATCTAGCTATGTGACCCAGCGTCCCAGAGCACATAGATCCATATCCTAGTAAAGCAAGGTTGTTATTGGAAACAGCGGTTGTATCGACGAACTATGTTTACAGTGGACCCCGTACATGCCCGGGATAACGGTCCAGGATTGTTCCGTTGCTTGGTGACGGAAGCCAGCCGCTAGGCTAAACAGGAGGGACTTATGTATGCCCTTAACATGATGGTACCAGTAATAGAGGGAGCAAGCACTCCCCTCGGTCCCCTGGAGGCCCACAGGTCAGACCGGAACATGAGTTGCACAACATTCCTAAAAGCCACTGTAAACACGAACACATATCGATATCCGCATGTTTTCCCCCGACCCATATGTAAGTTGGTCCATTTTATACAAAAGTCAAGTGTATCATGCTTGGTTCAAGTGATGGCATGATAAGTGGTGATATTCACTGTTTAACAAGTTATGGAATGATAATGTACAATAACAAGTCATGAAGTAATATGAGGTAAGATTCATCAAGTAACATGTCATGTAATACCAGTTATGAAGCATGAACAAAAATAATATGCCATACATGTATCAACAATAAGATCCAAATTCAGAACAGAATCAACTAAGTCAAACAGTCAAAATTAGTCGACTAGGTGGAAGGGTTAGTCGACTATTAGGGGTCTTAAGTCGACTACTAGTCTGGATGAGTCGACTAAAACTGGGAAACAGAGAGTTGGGTTCTGTTTCAGGGAAAGTTAGTCGACTAGGTAGAAGGGCTAGTCGACTAACAGTGAACTTAAAAGTCGACTAATAGACACTTAAGTCGACTAAATCTGTGATACAGAGAGTTGGTGTTTTCTGGTCCAGGGAAAGATTAGTCGACTAGGTTAAAAATGTAGTCGACTAGGGGGGTCTAGTCGACTGGTAATATGGCTTAGTCGACTAAAACTGTGAAATCAGAAAAGGTTAAGTTTCAGCTAAGGTGGGTTAGTCGACTGGTCCCTAGGTTAAGTCGACTAATCGTGGGAAAAACAGTGACAGAACAGATTTTCTGGTGGTTGTTCTTGATGATCTAAAAATAGGATTTTTATGGCACAAGTGTGCATGATTTGTCAACACAAGTATACAAAGGAGTTCACAAGTCTTGGTGAGTAGATATACTCACTAGGAATGGTTTGATTGAAGCTTTACGAGTCCGGGAAGAGTGTGGTCGTCAAATGGCACCTATGTAATCCTTGGCGACGAAAAGAGCTACGATTCAAGCTCCAAATCAGTTGCTTGAGCTAGAGGTGAAGATCTTGTGGTGTTCTTGGAGTTAGGGTTTGAGATGGAGAAGGAAATGGTGAAGGCTAAACTCTTGGTGAAGTGAAGAAAAGAGTAAAAGAATGTAAAGGGAAACTTATATAGGATTTGATTTTTGTAAAGGAGATGCAATTAAAGAAATTGAGAGGGGTTTATTGCAAAATAGGGGAGGGGATGGGTGTCCCTCTCCTTGGCCACTTGGCCGGCCATGGGGGAGAGAGAGAGGGGCATTAAATGGGGGTTGGTGAGGTTATGTGGAGTTGGAATTTTGGAAGAGATTTGGATTTTTGGAAAAAAAAAAAAAATGGGAAAGTTTTGTGGTTGTGGAGAAAGAGGAATAAAGGAAAAGGAAAAATGGAAAGAAATTCATAAAGGAAGGTATTTACTCTAACTTGAAATTTGAAAATATTGAAAACATGGATTCCTAGGTTTAGGTCATGTATGCGGAAAACATTTCGGGAAATACCGAAATCGTCCGAAATTCAAGTATCTCGGAACGACTCGTAAATTTTACCAAAAATCAATAATAATATATGAAGACGTATAGTGAAATCCGTTTGAAGAAATACTTTATAGTTTTAAAACTAAAAATCCCGGAATCAGTAATTTACCGACTCCGTTGAAATTTTCATAAATTCATAAAATTCTCAGAAAAAGTATTTAAGTAGGAAATATCATTCTAAGAAATAAGGTCTAAAGACTCTTCTAGAAATTCTTAACCGTTTGTAAAATAAAAATCCAGGAATCGATCAGCGACACTGGTCGACACCGGTTTTGAAGAAATTTATTTTAATTCAGGAAAAATCCAGAAAATCATAGAAAATCTAATATATTGGAAAATGATATTTGAAATTGAAATCGGTCAAATACAGGAAGTAAATCAAAAAATACGGTCGAAAACTGAATACGCAACTAAGTACGTATTCTGGGAACAGGGTATTACATATATACTCGAGGATTTGAGATTGTTTGGGATCTTAATGATTTTTAGGATATTGCAACCAGGGATGATTATTAATTAAGCAATATGTAGTGATCTCAGAGATAATCTAATTTTGGAGTGGTGTTACAAGAATGGTAACATAGTTGAGATATCTGAAATTTTTGTTCGATGTAATCATAGTGGATCAAAATACTTAATAGAATAAATCAGTGGAGTATGATTATAGATAAACTTTAAGAATTTGATCTATAAATGATGGGAGTAATTTTATCAGATGAACATGACTATAGTGGGTCGGAGGACTAAAGTAATACTAAGAATGACAGATTATGAACTCTGAAAAATCAAATTGATCCTGAACTTATGGTGACACTCTTGGCAGATGAATACGGTTGACTTAGTATTGGGTTATATCATATTGACACGACTATGGATCTGGGATAATCATAACTCTTACAAATGCTGCTTCTATTCATATGTCAACACCTGGCTGAATTTCGAGGACGAAATTCTTTTTATAAGGTGGGTAGGATTGTAACCTTGGTTTCCTATGTACGTCGGTCAATACTGGTATTCGATATCCGATTTAATCATCTTGATAGCCAGATTGAGGTCATTTCAGCTCAAGATATTATTTCCCAATATTTTAATTTTTCTGAATTTTCTGAAAAATTTTGAGAATTATTGGAGAAGAATCTCAAATTCGGGATCGATCGATGTCATGGACTGACTTTGAGTTTTTTTAATTAATAATCGGGGATGAATTTCAAGGATTCAACTTCACAACAAGGTTCAGGATGACATTTTTTTATTTTTTTGAATTCTTGAGGATTTTTCTGAATTAATAAGAGTTTAAACCATTAAACTAATTATTAAATACTGATTTATTAAAAAATGCAATTGAAAAATAAAATAAAAACATAAAAAGAAAACCCTCTTGATTGTTCTCTTCAGTTTCAAACCTATGACCACGTCTCCCACATCCTCACGCCTCTACCACTATGGCACAGTGGCGAGTGGTAGGAGAAATTCACATAACATATTTAAACCTTCGCTTGACCCTTGTTCATCTTCCCCACATCACCCACCTCCTCCACCTGCTCTCCATACATCACCCACGTCTCCTACACATGCTTTCATCCCTCTCTCATATCCCTCTCTCTCGCATCCTCCAACACACACACTTTCTATCTCTCTCACGTTCTCTCCCTCTCTATCTATCTCTCTCTCTTGCCTATCTCTATAAATTCAATAACCCTCTCCTCTGTGCTCCTCCATGTAGAGCGCGAGCTCCACCCTTCTCCTTCCTCTGCGTGCGTAAGGCATCCCCAGGCTGGCACTCCACAGTGGGCCGAGCCACCCTCCGCCGGTGAGTGCGTCACCACGCAGTTCCTATCGTCCACCGTGCTCTCCTCATCTCCCCTCCTCCTCCTTCACGCGTGCCACCTTGCGGCCCCCGCGCCATTAGGGCGACCCCACAGCCACCATCGCATGCCTCGCCAACACCCGACAGCAGGCACAATTCTTGGCCGAGCATCCTTGCGCCACCATTCGTCACCTCCACCGTTCTCACCCTGGAGCACTCCTCGACCTCGCCGGAACACCCACGTCAACTCCGACCATCCTACGGAGTCACTGATCCCCTCCGCGGGCTCCGTCATCGCTAGAGATCGCCGCGCACATACATTTACCGAGAGCATCATCTCCTATAGTACTCTCTATATCTTTCTCTCTGTATTTATATTTTAGTGGGTGTTGGTGTGATTTTGGGTGTGGGTTTGTGTGGGTGAGTTAGGATGCATGGAGACACACACACACACACACTGGTATTACAGTGTGTTTTAATGTGTGAACTCATTTCATGAGTGTGATGTGTGTGTTTTTATTTTTCATATGTGTGTTGTGTATGTTTTTATTTTTCATATATGTATTGTGTGTGTGTGTGTGTGTGAGTACATGGGTAAATATGTATGCAAGTGTGATGATTTATACGTGAGTGGGTATTTAATAATTTACATGTGTGTTGGTACATTAACTATATGTGATGGTGTGAATTAATAGAAGTGTGTTGTGTTTATAATCACGTTAGTGCATGGATGTATGCATGGTGTAATAGTGTTTGCACTTCTCTTAGTCGGCCATTACCGCCACGTCGGAACCTGATGATGCAACTGTGTTGACCCTGGAAATCCTCGGAGTCACTGACATCCTCCGCGGCCTCCGGTGAGCTCGTCACGCCTTCCGGTCTCCGTCTTCGAGGCCGCGAACTCATCACGCGGCTCCCTCCTCTGTCGTGGCTTCTCTGCCTCCTCCGGGGCCGTCGTCGACGACCGTATTTTTCACCCAACAGTGCGTGAGTCTCTTTGACACTCTCTTCCTATCTGTATTTGTGCGTATGATTGTGTGTTACGTGTGTAAGTTTGTATGCGTGTGTGTATGGTTGCGTGTTGCAGCAACTTTGGATTCGTTCGTGCAATCCAAACTCGAAAATGAGAGATTTGAATTTGTGCTCGTTGTGAACCCGATACGCTGGTGATTTGAAGACTGACCCATGGAATAATCCATAAAACCATACTTGTTCATGGGGTGCAGACTCGATGGCGATTCAGACCCGAAACCGCGTCATTTCATGCAAGTGTACACGATCCCCTTCTTTTTGACTTTTCTTCCTTTTTGAAATTATCTTTGAACTCCTAACTCTCGATATCGTGTTCGTTATTACAAGTATTGTCTCGTAACCCTATTAAAATTCTCTCTTCTCAATTATACATGCAATTCTTATGTTTTTGGTGTTATTTCATGATGTAGTTACATTGTTTTGCATTTCATGTTTTGCATCTCGTTATTATTCATGCACGCAACAAACCTTTATGAGCATGATTGCTTGTATCTGGTAGATTGTCTTATTAACATGAAATTAATACTGATTACGACTGAGAATTATGATATGAAATCTTGAGGATAAATGTCAGATGATTGTGATTCTGATATTACTGAAAATAAAACGAAAAAATTGACCATTACATTCTGAGGAATTATTCAATAATATTTATTGGAGTGAAATACTTATGATCATGACAAGATTCCTATGACTATTGGGCTACATACTGGATGACATTGACACTACTTACACTACTTTGCATTTATCACTTGACATTGCCCCGTTTACATTGTCTTGTGATCTTGATACACATTGTATCCACTATCTGTCATTGACATTCTTGAGACCGATTCTAGATCATTTTATACTGATTCATATATGTTGGCCCAAGGTTACAATCACCCATGATTAGTGTATTTTGATGATTACAAAACATATTAGTTATTTGTACTAATAACATTTGTTGTTTAAGTGTGTTTCAGATTTCTATTCATTCTAGAAGTCTTCTCTCACAAATACAAGGATTTGGACTCAAGTCAACTCCAATGGGCTCAAGGAACAAGTGTTGAAGATCATATGAAGAAGCCTATTGAAGATCTTGAAGTCTTAGAATCATTGTAAGAAATAGAATGTTAAAGTTTGAGTATATGAAATTTGGCTCTAGGATTTGAACACACACTTGTTTCATATATTTCCTATGTTTTGAAAATGGTTATTTCTAAGTTTTATGCCTTAGTTTATATATACATGTACCAAAAGCTTTATATCTTGAAAATCTTGTTTAAAACATGTGTATAAACTATTTTCTGCATAATACTTAGCTATATGTATTTTTAAATATTTCTCAAAATTTTTCTAACTCAAAACCAGCCCAGTTTTTCTGTTTCAGGCAACTCCGGCCGACCGGCCCGGTCAACCGGCGATGTGTCTGGACATGCACTGTTTGTGCATGTCTGTCGGTCGACCGGACCGGTCGACCGACGGAGAGCAAATTGCTCACAGGTTTTTTCGGTCGACCGGACCGGTCGACCGGAAGAAGGAAACTGTGTTTCCTCTTTTGGGACGGTCGACCGGACCAGTCGACCGAGAGCCAACGGCTCTTTGCAGCTGGGCTTGCGGTCGACCGGACCGGTCGACCGCCAAGCCTGCTGTAGCCTAACGGCTCTTTCCTCTTTGGGCTATTCTGAAAAACTGTTTCTTTTTTCTGCTTTAACAGATTTTTGGAGAGTTGTTGGGGAGCTTTTGCAGGTCAAATTAGGTGTAAAGAAATTGTTTTTAACCTATTTTCTAA
The DNA here is from genome assembly GCA_038442645.1 of Agave tequilana. Classification (NCBI taxonomy): domain Eukaryota; kingdom Viridiplantae; phylum Streptophyta; class Magnoliopsida; order Asparagales; family Asparagaceae; genus Agave; species Agave tequilana. The sequence continues at coordinate 14,907 of JAVJIF010020375.1, read as the reverse complement.
CCCTATAAATAGAGGAGAAGTCTCTCTTGCATATCACTTTGAAAAATCCTCAAGTTTGTGTTGCTTTCAAAAGAGAAAAGAAAAGAGTTTAAAGCTTTCATTCCAATTCTTTTTGAGCTTGTTTTTCAGTTGTGTTTGATTACTAATATCACTCTACAACTGAAGTTTTTCTCACCACACTTCATAGAGCCAAAAATCTAATACTCATTCTATAGTGAAGTTGTAATTGAAGTGAGAGTGTTTGTAAAAGAGTTTGAGAAATAGTGTAGTGATCTTGTTGTGATCACTTTGTTCTTATAATCCTTTCCTTGTGGAGCAACCTCTTCGGTAGAGGTCCTTTGTACTCGGTGGAGCTCGGTGCTCGGTCTTCGGTAGACCAAATTGTAAAGGCGTCCTCGGTGGATAGTGGAAACCCTTCACGGAGGTGAAGGCGGGGAGTAGAGCGGTGGCTCGAACCTCGAAACAAATATTTGTGTTTGCGATTGCCTTTGCGTCCAATTCTTACTTTAAATTCCTCTAACACTTTATTGCTCCTTATTACTTGCTTGTGATTTTGTATCTTCCTTGTGCTTTTAATTCAAGCATGTAATTCTTGTGATATATTGTGTGCATCTCATTTCTCATCATCATACTTTGCCTTGATCAATCATATCTCAATACAACAAGGTTGCATTGCGCACCTCTAACCCATATCTAGGGGAATTGGGAGGAAGGAGTTCAGAACCTCGCAAGGGGTATTCGGCTCTTAGTCTTGTTTTTGAGAGATTGTTGCATCATTCATCATACTTAGTTTAAAAAGATCATTAGATTAGCAATTACACCTATTCACCCCCCCCCCTCTAGGTGTTTTTCAATTGGTATCAGAGCTTGGACTCTAGGATTTGGTTTAACAATCTTAGAGAAGATCCTAATTTGCTAATCATTTCATTCATATTCATATAGTAAAAATGGCCGATGGAATTAAGACCCCTCCTAAGTTTGATGGACTTAACTTTCCCATATGGAAAGTTAAGATGACCGTGTTTTTGCATTCTCTAGGTAGCCGAGTTGCAAAAGCCGTGACTAAGTCCTTTAGTGTACCCCCCGGTGACGAATCCACTTGGTCCGAAATAGAGACTAAGGAATTCGATGCCAATGCCAAAGCTCACTATGCACTTCTTCAAGCCCTTAATGATGATGAAATTTCTAGGGTTATCCATTGCAATCCGCATATGAGATTTGGTCACACTTGATAGTCACTCATGAGGGGACCTCACAAGTAAAGAAGGCTAAGATTGACCTTCTTCGGTCCCAATATGAAACATTTAGCATGCAAGATAATGAAACCATAGATGATATGGTTACAAGATTTACCAAGAATACTAATGGACTCTCTTCTTTAGGTGAAGATATCAACAATGATCAAAGAGTAAGGAAGATCATCCGAGCCCTTCCTCCTTCATGGGAAGTTAAAGCAACAACCTTGAAGGAACTCAATGACAATGAAGAGATGGAGCTTATAGGTCTCATTGGGAACCTCAAAACCCATGAGATGGAAAGGAAAGCAAGGGAGGATATGGCTCCCTCCAAGAAGAAGACGATCGCCTTCAAGAGTCATGCCATACACTCCGATGAAGACGATGAGGAAGAAGATGATGAAGAGCTCTCACTCCTTGTAAAGAACGTCCGGAGGATGTACAACAAGGCGAAGTACCAAGGTAGAAGAAGATGGCAAGGAGGCAAAGAAGAAAGGAAGATTGTGTGCTTCAATTGCCAAAGAGGGACACATTGTTGCGGAGTGTCCGGACAAAGCTAAGCCCTCCACTTCAAAGAAGCCTTACAAGAAGAAGGCTATGAAGGCAACTTGGGATTCAGAGACCGAATCCGAAGAAGAGATCGACACCGCCAACATGTGCTTCATGGCCAATGAAAGCACAAGCAAGGTAACCCCTTCCACCCCTTTTGATGATGGACTCTCCATGGATGAACTAGGAGAAGCTTTTGTTGAGTTGTCACAAAATTATGATTTCTTAAAGAAAAAGTATTTAAAAATGAAAAAGGAAAATGAATCTTTAAGTCATCAAGTTTTTACTCTTACAAAAGAAAAGGATGATTTGTTTCCACCTTGGCCACTACTAAAAATGATTTTGAAAAATATAAGATTTCTTGCAAAGGTAAGGCCCCACTAATTGATTTTAATGAAGTTTCTATGCTTAAGGAAAGATTAGACTCATTAAGTGTTGTTTTGAAAAATTGTGAATTTAACAAGAAGAAAATTGAGGCTATGTTTCCTAAGAAACAAGCCCCAAAGAAAAATGCTCATGCTCATGTTCATGTTCATGCTACACAACCTAAACAACATGGCAAAACCCCAAACATGCTCACACTACACATACACATCATGCATTCATGTATGGTAGAGTGTTCTCATGTTCACATTGTGGACGGAAAGGGCACTTAGCCAATTTTTGCTATGATAGATTAAACGTATCACGTCATAATATTTGGGTTCGAGGCACTAACTTTCAAGGACCCAAGAAAGTTTGGGTACCAAAATCAACAATTATGTTAAATGATGTAGGTACTTTCCAAAGCCCAACGACGTAGAGGATTGTGGTATCTTGATAGCGGTTGCTCAAGGCACATGACTTGGGACATCAACAACTTTGCAACCCTATCAAGATATCATGAAGGTGGCACCGTCACCTTCGGAGATGACGCCAAGGGTAAAATCATCGGTATTGTAATGTAAAACTTGGCACCTCTCCTTTAATTGAAAATGTAGTTTTAGTTGATGGCCTCAAGCATAATCTCTTGAGTGTTAGTCAACTTTGTGATAAAGGTTTTGATGTTGTTTTTGATAATGTTGCTTGTAAAGTAATTGATAGAACTTCTAATGTTTGTGTATTTTCCAGTTTTCGTGAAAGTAATGTTTATATGATTGATATGTTGAATATGTCTTGTAATATTACTTGTTTGAAAGCCCTCGATGATGACTCTTGGTTGTGGCATAGGAGATTAGGCCATATTTCTTTTGACCATATTTCTAGATTAAATACAAAGGAAATGGTGAAAGGTGTTCCTTGCTTGAATTTTGAAAAGGACCGAGTTTGTGACGCATGTCAATTTGGGAAACAAACTAAGTCTTCTTTCAAGTCAATTAAGGATATCATGACATCACGTCCTTTGGAGTTAATCCATATGGATCTTTTTGGCCCTACACAAACCAAAAGTCTAAGTGGGAATAGATTTGCTTATGTTTTGGTTGATGACTTTTCAAGGTTTACTTGGGTTTTCTTTCTTGAACACAAAAGCCAAGCATTTTCTTATTTTCAAACTTTTAAGAAAAGAGTAGAAAAAGAAAAGGATTCTTTGATTTTGAGAATAAGAAGTGATAGAGGAGGTGAATTCATTAACCAACCCTTTACCACTTTTTGTGATGAACATGGAATAAAGCATGAACTTTCTTGTCCTAGAACTCCACAACAAAATGGAGTAGTTGAACGGAAAAATAGAACTTACAAGAGATGGTTAGGACAATGCTAAGTGAATATGGTCTACCACATTATTTGTGGGCCGAGGCCGTTAATACATCATGCTATATATCAAATCGTGTTTTCTTGTGTAAAAATACTACTAAAACTTCTTTTGAAATGTATTTTTCTAGAAAACCTAATGTTTCCTATTTTAAAGTTTTTGGTTGCAAATGCTTTGTTTTAAACACAAAAGATAATTTAGGAAAGTTTGATGCTAGATCTTATGAGGCTATTTTTGTAGGTTACTCAAACACTAGTAAGGCTTATAGAGTTTTCATTAGATCATCATTGACTATTGAAGAGTCTATTCATGTTAAGTTTGAGGAATCTAACAAGTTTGTTAAGAATGTTATAGAAATAGATGCATTGGATGAAGGTTTGGAGAAAGTGACCTTGGAGGATGCTTCTACTATGGGAGACAAACCAAAGGATGATGACGGAAGTGAAGCCAAAGTAGAAGAGGCTCAAGGAAATGAAGATCAAATAAATGGAGATGAGCCCCCTCAACAACTTCCAAAGGATTGGAGATACAATCCACATCATCCCAAGGACCTCGTCATAGGTGAAGTATCAAAAGGGGTAACTACTCGCTCTAGACTTCATGACTATTGTGGTAACTATGCATTCATTTCTCATGTTGAACCCAAAATGTCCTCGAAGCCGAGGCCGATTCATATTGGTTGCTAGCCATGCAAGAGGAGCTCAATCAATTTGAGCGCAACCAAGTTTGGCACCTTATTCCTAGGCCCCACGATAGACCAACAATTGGTACTAAGTGGATCTTTAAGAACAAGTTGGATGAATCGGGTAATGTAGTTAGAAACAAGGCTAGGTTAGTTGCCCAAGGTTACACTCAAATCGAAGGGATCGATTTTGAAGAAACCTTTGCACCCGTAGCACGGCTTGAAGCCATACGGATGACACTAGCATTTGCCTCATATAAAGATTTCAAATTATTTCAAATGGATGTTAAAAGTGCTTTTCTAAATGGATTTATTGAAGAGGAGGTGTATGTTGAACAACCCCCCGGGTTTGTTGATCCTACACATCCGGATTTTGTTTTTAAATTAGATAAAGCTCTTTATGGTTTAAAACAAGCCCCTAGGGCTTGGTATGAAAGACTTTCTTCATTTTTAATTTCAAATGGTTTTAAGAAAGGTAAAATTGACACAACTTTGTTTACAAAACATGTAGAAAAGGATATTCTTATTGTGCAAATTTATGTGGATGATATTATTTTTAGTTCTACTAATGAATCTCTTTGCAAAGCTTTTGAGTCATGCATGAAGGATGAATTTGAAATGTCTATGATGGGGGAGCTCAACTATTTCCTTGGACTCCAAATCAAGCAAAGGAAGGATGGGATCTTCATCAATCAAGCCAAGTACACAAAGGAACTAATCAAGAGATTCGGGCTTGAAGGATCTAAAGTAAGCAAAACTCCCATGGCAACAACTACCAAGCTTGACAAGGATGAACAAGGTAAAAGTGTAGACATTAAATTATATCGTAGCATGATTGGTAGCTTGCTTTATTTAACGGCTAGTAGGCCGGATATTATGTTTTTCCGTTTGTCTTTGTGCACGTTTTCAATCTTGTCCTAAAGAGTCTCACATAATAGCGGTTAAACGCATAATTAGATACCTTAAGGGCACCATTGAAATGGGTTTGTGGTATCCGAAAACCGGCCAATTTTCTATGACTAGTTTTTCGGATGCCGACTATGCGGGTTGTAGGGTAGATAGGAAGAGCACAAGTGGAACATGTCAATTCTTAGGTAATTGTCTTGTATCTTGGTCTTCCAAAAAGCAAAATTCGGTAGCCCTATCAACCGCCGAGGCGGAGTATGTTGCAGCCGGAGCTTGTTGTGCACAAGTTTTTTGGATGAAACATACTCTCCTCGACTATGATTTACACTTTGATCATGTTAAAATATTTTGTGATAATACTAGTACTATTCACATGACAAAGAATGCAAATCAACATAGTAAAACCAAACACATTGACATTAGGTATCACTTTCTTAGAGATCATTATGAGAAAGGTGATATTGTTATTGAATATATTTCTACCGATTTTCAACTTGCCGATATTTTTACTAAACCATTAGACTATGCTAGATTTTCATTTATTTGTGGTGAGTTGAATGTTTGCATTATGGATTCTTAAAAATAAAATTTTTCAATTGGTATTTTAACCCTTTTTGATGTATGACAAAAAGGGGAGAATAAGTTTAAGAGTTTGAGAGTTTGAGTTTGAGAGTTTGATATTTTGAATTTGTTTGAGTTTGTTAAGTTTGTTTATTTAATGCTTTATGTATTGTGCTTCCATAGTCAAATTTTTATACATAGCATTATTTGAGGGGGAGTTTTCCAAACTCCTCTTCCATGTTTATTTAAATAACCTATATGTTTTGTCATCATCAAAAAGGGGGAGATTGTTGGCCCAAGGTTACAATCACCCATGATTAGTGTATTTTGATGATTACAAAACATATTAGTTATTTGTACTAATAACATTTGTTGTTTAAGTGTGTTTCAGATTTCTATTCATTCTAGAAGTCTTCTCTCACAAATACAAGGATTTGGACTCAAGTCAACTCCAATTGGGCTCAAGGAACAAGTGTTGAAGATCATATGAAGAAGTCTATTGAAGATCTTGAAGTCTTAGAATCATTGTAAGAAATAGAATGTTAAAGTTTGAGTATATGAAATTTGGCTCTAGGATTTGCACACACACTTGTTTCATATATTTCCTATGTTTTGAAAATGGTTATTTCTAAGTTTTATGCCTTAGTTTATATATACATGTACCAAAAGCTTTATATCTTGAAAATCTTGTTTAAAACATGTGTATAAACTATTTTCTGCATAATACTTAGCTATATGTATTTTTAAAATATTTCTCAAAATTTTTCTAACTCAAAACCAGCTCAGTTTTTCTGTTTCAGGCAACTCCGGCCGACCGGCCCGGTCGACCGGCGATGTGTCTGGACATGCACTATTTGTGCATGTCTGTCGGTCGACCGGACCGGTCGACCGACGGAGAGCAAATTGCTCACAGGTTTTTTTCGGTCGACCAGAAGAAGGAAACTGTGTTTCCTCTTTTGGGACGGTCGACCGGACCAGTCGACCGAGAGCCAACGGCTCTTTGCAGCTGGGCTTGCGGTCGACCGGACCGGTCGACCGCCAAGCCTACTGTAGCCTAACGGCTCTTTCCTCTTTGGGCTATTCTGAAAAACTGTTTCTTTTTTCTGCTTTAACAGATTTTTGGAGAGTTGTTGGGGAGCTTTTGCAGGTCAAATTAGGTGTAAAGAAATTGTTTTTAACCTATTTTCTAACCCTATAAATAGAGGAGAAGTCTCTCTTGCATATCACTTTGAAAAATCCTCAAGTTTGTGTTGCTTTCAAAAGAGAAAGAAAAGAGTTTAAAGCTTTCATTCCAATTCTTTTTGAGCTTGTTTTTCAGTTGTGTTTGATTACTAATATCACTCTACAACTGAAGTTTTTCTCACCACACTTCATAGAGCCAAAAATCCAATACTCATTCTATAGTGAAGTTGTAATTGAAGTGAGAGTGTTTGTAAAAGAGTTTGAGAAATAGTGTAGTGATCTTGTTGTGATCACTTTGTTCTTGTAATCCTTTCCTTGTGGAGCAACCTCTTCGGTAGAGGTCCTTTGTACTCGGTGGAGCTCGGTGCTCGGTCTTCGGTAGACCAAATTGTAAAGGCATCCTCGGTGGATAGTGGAAACCCTTCACGGAGGTGAAGGCGGGGAGTAGAGCGGTGGCTCGAACCTCGAAACAAATATTTGTGTTTGCGATTGCCTTTGCGTCCAATTCTTGCTTTAAATTCCTCTAACACTTTATTGCTCCTTATTACTTGCTTGTGATTTTGTATCTTCCTTGTGCTTTTAATTCAAGCTTGTAATTCTTGTGATATATTGTGTGCATCTCATTTCTCATCATCATACTTTGCCTTGATCAATCATATCTCAATACAACAAGGTTGTATTGCGCACCTCTAACCCATATCTAGGGGAATTGGGAGGAAGGAGTTCAGAACCTCGCAAGGGGTATTCGGCTCTTAGTCTTGTTTTTGAGAGATTGTTGCATCATTCATCATACTTAGTTTAAAAAGATCATTAGATTAGCAATTACACCTATTCACCCCCCCCTCTAGGTGTTTTTCAATATATTGTCTTACATTTGCATTGATTAATGAAATTAATTAAGTCGGAGTTACTGTAGAGACTGGTAGCAGGAGAAATCAGGGAGGTGTGCTTGGAAGGGCGACCCCTTGTGGATTTGGATGCCACACGTGTTCTTGTGTTCTTGAGACTTATGCGCGCACCAGTTATTACATGTTATATGATATCTGAGTACAGTGAACTGTTTCTCCTTACTATCAGGACCCACTAACGTATCACTTGTTTGATATGCAGTTATCCTGTGGGATGGGGTACAAGATGGTTGCATTAGTATAAGATAAATAAAATACTAGACGCAAACACTTGCATCATATCCTGCATTATTTTGATTACATGATATTTCTGGACTGACCATGTTATTTTTACATTGTGATCTCGTGTTCTTATGATCATGTGATTATGCTAGACGATAATTACTCGTTCAGGACATCTCATGTTCATTATATACATGTCACACCATGCATGCATGTTCTTATTATACATGATCTATCATCCTGATTATTCCTGTTATTGTTACTACTTTCAGTTCTTGATACTGCCAATTATATTATTCTTATTATTTTAATGCCCTATTTGTATTGTTGCTGCAATTTCATATTCTCTCTTTTACTGTTCTTTTTTTCCTTTGTGTACTCTTGCTGGTCCGCTTCTGACGGACCTTTATTATTTTTCAGTATCTAGATCAGAAAGACGGTATAGAGAGTTGATCAAAGATCATATTCTAATTCAGTTGTTCTTTAGTGAGTTCGGTTTATTTCCTTTCTTGGATTGTCTTATTCAGATATGGTGGATGATATTATTTTTGTTTCAGTATTTCATATATGTGTTTTCATCCCTACGCTCGGTTGTATATACATATATGTGTGCTATCCTGCTCGTTGACAACCTAAGGTACTCACGGAAGAGATTTCCCTCTCCGTGAGTATCTGCTGCCATCGTCACGTCCCTGTACTCCTTATTTTGGGAAGCGAGGCGTGATAGTCCCCAAACATTCATGTGAACCAAATCAATAACACCCTCGCGCAGTGAAAAATGATGCCTTTCACTTTCATCTTCTTGCCTAGAACACAATGCTCATAGGACTCTAAATTGCAGGTCTTCTCACCTTTCAATAATCTTCGCCTTGCCAATGCATGCAAGGAATCCAAACCAACATGTCTCAGCCTCGAATGCTATAACTTGATCGCCCTCCAATTATTCTGAAGCTGCCAAATTTTTAGTAACTGTATTACCCTTCAAATAGTACAAGTTGTTGCATCAAATACCCTTCAGAACAATCAATGAGCCACTGAATATCTTGAGAGGGCCTTCTCCAAGAGTTCCTCTCAAGCCTTATGCATCCAGAGCTCCAATCGAAATCACATTCTTCTTCAACTGAGGTTCATACCTCACATCTTTCAATTCTCTCACCATCCCATCTGACAACTTGATGCGAATTGTACATATCCCTTCCATATAGCATATGTGTCCGTCACCGAATGACACCAAGCCTCCATTTAGTTTTTTCAAAATTAGCAAATTACTCTCTTTCAGGACAAGCGTGATAAGTAGCATCCATATCTAAAATCCACTCAGATTTCTATGAATAGCAAACATTAGGGTTGATAGAAAGTGAAAATATAGATGAGTTAGAATCATTACCATCCGGCATTGCAACAATAGCCTCTGATTTTGACCCTTCTTGTTGAGTTTTGGGCAACTTTCCAGTGTCCTCCCTATTTACAATAAGAACGTTGATTCTTTCTCAACTGACAATTATCAGCATTAGACTTTCTAATATCTCTCCTACTCTTTCAATTTTTTAGGTTATCAAACTTCACCACATTGATCTTCGACTGGTGGATGTTCACGATCTTCACTGTTGACTGATTAACCTTGGCCATCTCCTTTAAAAAACACCAAATACAATGATGAAAGCCAATGAAAAAGTAGATCCTAAACTATATAAATATATTACCTTAATCTTAAAGTGAAACTCTAGACGAGTTTCCTAACGATCTACTCCACCCAAACTGATCCCAACAAATAGAACCAATATCGTTCTGAGATCGACACACAATCCCATGAACAGACCACTGCAGTTCTGAGATCGGCACATAATCTCTGCCGAACAGGCCATGATCTTGAAGTTGACACACGATCTCAGCTGAACTTGAGAAGCTTTGATACCACTTTTGCGCCTTCCGGAGGAATCCAGCACCCCAATTATCAAGATCAGAGTAATAACGTTGAGTCAATCACGAACTAATAAAACACGAACCAACACAAAAAGAGAAAACAAGATTTAACGAGGTTCAACAACTTGCCTTCATCCTCGGGCAGAAGGGAGAAGGTCTTATTCAATCAACAGAGTTACAAAGGTTATAAATTGATCCAAAGATTCAAATAGAGAATCCATACTATTTGCTATAGAATTCCCTCAGAGAAAAGAACTCTCCAATACAAATCACCTCTCTCAAGGTTGGTTTCAAGGTTACAAATCAACTCTTACATGTGGCGCCCGCACTGGCGGGGCATTTTTTCTTTGTCCGTAGTTGGCAACCCCAGATAAAACTTATATTTTTTTGCTGTATAGTTCTTTGTCCGAGGTTGTCAAATCCGAACATTTTTTCAGTAATGACAAAGAGATTTATTTTTTTTTCCAGTTTTTTCCTTTGTCCGGGGTTGCCAACCTTGGACAAAGAGAAGTTAATTTTTTGTCTGGGTTGCTAACCTCGGACAAAGAGAAGTTAATTTTTTCTATTTTGTTTTCCATGTTTCTCCTCTCTCCCTCTCCCTCATCTTCCTCCTCATCTCCCTTTCTTCTTATCTTCCTCCTCTAAGTCACCTACCAAGCACGACGATGACATGAGGGTGGCGATGACATTTGACGGTGAGCAGCCATGTTGGGCTGGGCTATGACGACGAGAAGGGCAGTGGCGAGCAGCCCTCGTTAGCGTCGTCCTCGTCGTTGCAGCGTAGCAGCCTTTGTGATGAGAAAGCATAGGCAGTGTGGGGCCAAGGCAATCGAGACACCAATCAAGTTGTCGAGGCGGTCGTAGAAGATCCACTAGCTGGGCAGCAGCAGGGTCATTGGCGGAGGGAGGGGGTCAAGGGGGTCAAGTGAGCCCCCGACTCCACCAATATTTCCTTCTCTAAGTTTAGGGGCACCATATTTGTGGCCCCCCAATTCCCAACGAGAACCCCACCTGCCCCTTCAAATATGAGCCACCTATCTATATTTTTCCCACCTCTCAGTCTCTCTATTTCTCTAGCTTCTACATTTTTGATCTCTCATCCGCGCTGCCTCTCCGGTCTCTGATCTCTTTCATGAATCCCTAATTACACAATCCCATCCCCTCTCTTGATATCTCAAATCATTTTTCAAAGTCTCAAGCCCTAAATCTCAGCCTCTTTCAAATCCTAAATCCCTAAAATTCAAGTCTCACTCTCAAGTCTCGAATTAGAGTTCAAATCGTGCTCAGATGGTCGCCTCGCCGTCCATGGCTTTTGCTTAGATGGTCGTCATCCCACCGAGATACGCATAAAAGATCTCTCTTTTTCTATCTCTTATGATATCATTTGATAATGGTGATGGAATTTGACTCAATTTTGTTTGGTTGCAGATGTGGAAGATTCAAGGGGAGATTGGTGTTGTCTCAAAAATTGATGGGTAATTTTTTTTTTTTTTTTGACTTTTTTCTTGAGTTTGAGTACCAATATAATTTATTGCAATAATATTGCCCCCAAAAAATGGGAAAAAAAGAATTTTCCCCCCTTTCAGCCTGTGGGTTTTGGGATGAATGCAAGGCATTTTCATAATTCATTTGAGAATTGAGATGGGGAACACAAAGTCATTGCCACTGTCACCGAACCCTGCTCTGATGCCTCTCTTTTTGTTGAGATTTTATTTTGAGTTCATTTTGGTTGATTTTGTTTGCTGCTATGAGTCTATAACAAAAAAACATAATGATTTTAAAATGATCACTTTGGTCTATTAATGATCCATCAGGGCCTTCACTGTTACTTTGGGGGTTTTAAACTGATGTTCTTTAGAAGTTTACAATGCAAACTTGTATTATTGTTATAATAAAATTTGATGATTACAAACAATATATATGATCACAGATTCACGGATTCACAATCATCCAAATTACTCCTCCAAGATTTATTTTATGATCACATTGACTGTGCACATTGTTACTTTTATTTTAATTATTCGATTTGTTTAGGAAACCGATTTTTCGATGATGTACGAGCATGGACTTTTTGTAGCCTCGAGAACCATAAACTTGCGTCGATTTTTTACCTCATGAGCTAGGTATTGTTCCAACCTTGATTTATTTATTTTCTTCTTTTTTTTTTGAGAGAAAACCTTGGTTTATTAAGACTACGCAAATAAACTGATATTGCACTTGCCATTGATAAGTTTTGATGTTCAATTTTATAGGTTCAATTTTATATGGTCGAATTTGAACTTACATCAATTGCTTGTTTCTATGTTCAATTTTATAGGTTGATTAAAATTTAAGGCATTATGGATAAATTTGTTATAAGAAAACCGAAATGTAATGAAAGTTCAAGTACGGGAGGAAGTGTTAATCAACGTTTACCAAAGTGTCTGAGCACTTCTGCAAATGTCAAAGAATCCGAGCCCTCATTAAAACAAAGGCGCATTGAAGTTAACTTGGAAGAACTCCCGACCGATCCGGGGCTACGGAGTTCAATATTTGATAATAACATTATTTCTTCTAATGAGAAGGATCGTATTCGAAGGGCATATTTGCGAAAAGGTCCTTGCCAACCCGTATGAAAAATAAAGACTACTCCTAAACACTATTTACCGATAAATACCGGTAATTCAATCCAGCTTGTTTGATATCTATCCGAATTAGTTAGAATATAGTTTGAGCTAAGATGCAACATTTTGTTTATATTGTTATCTCTTCAAAAATCAAAATTAACAATCTGGTTCGGATGCTTTTACTCTTGAAGGATTCAGAAATTGGAAATATGCAAGAGCGAAATTAAACGCTCATGCAGGGGCCCGAATAGCTCTCACAATTTGACAGTAGAGAAAGGGGAGAACTTGCTAAAACAGAACCAACACATTGATAGTGCAATTTTAAAGTGTTCGGATCATTCTTAAGTTCAATATAGGACTCGGTTGAATGCATCGGTTGATTCTATTCGATATCTTTTGCAGCAAGGATTAGCTTTTCGTGGACATGATGAATCCTTAAATTTTACAAACAGAGGTCTAGAGCTTTTACAGGTCCTGGCAAGAAACTCCGAGGAGATAGAAAAGTGGTATTAGAAAATGCTCCTGAAAATCAGACGCTAACATCTCCTGACATTCAAAGGATATTGTATGTTGTGCTTCTACAGAAACTAGAAAGGCGATTATAAATGATATTGGTGATGAATATTTTACCATTTTAGTTGATGAATCTCGAGATGTATTAGCTAAAGAGCAGATGGCGGTTGTCTTGAGTTACGTTGATAAATATGATCGTGTTATTGAGCGTTTCCTGGGAATCTTGCATGTTAATGACACTAGTGCCACGACATTGAAGGCGGCAATTGATTCTATGTTTGCTACATATGAATTAAGCATCTCAAAATTACGGGGGCAAGGATATGATGGGGGCAAGTAACATGCGAGGTCAATTCAATGGACTCAAAGCTCTTATTTTGAATGAAAATAAATCAGCCTTTTATGTTCATTATTTTGCTCACCAATTACAATTAGCATTGATAGTTGTTGCTAAAAATCATCCTAAAATGGATGTAGTGTTTACAGTTGTTGCAAATATTTGCAATGTTATTGGAGCTTCTGCCAAACGTCGTGATATTCTTCGAGAAGCACAATCTAATGAGATTCTTAAAGGACTTGAAAGTGGTGAACTTAAAACTGTAAGAGATTTGAATCAAGAAATGGGGCTTAAGCGTGTCGGTGATACGCGTTGGAGCTCTCAGTATCAATCCCTATTAAACTTGATTTTTTTGTACTCCTCTGTGATCGTGGCACTTGAAAGTATAGAAGATACATCGTCTGCTGAAAAGAGGGGAGAAGCTATAATGATACTACAAATGATGCGAACGTTTGAGTTTGCATTTTCTATTCATTTGATGATATTGGGGATTACTAATGAGTTGTGTTTGGCACTTCAGAGAGAGACTAAGATATTGTGAATGTCATGGACCTTGTAAAAATAGCCAAGCAACGACTTCATAGAATAAGATGTGTTGATGGATGTGAGTCTTTTCTTGTAAAAGTTTCTTCATTTTGTGACAAACAGGATATCGAGGTCCCTAACATAGATGGCACATTTATGCCCACAGGAAGATCACGTCAGAATACACAAAGTTTTTCCAACTTGCGTCATTATAAGTATAACTTATTTAATATTGTTATTGATTTGCAAGTTCAAGAGCTAAATAATCGCTTAACTGAGATGACCACGGAGTTACTTTTTTGTGTGGCATGCTTAAATCCTAGTGATTCTTTTGCTGCATTTAATAAGGAGAAGTTACTTCATCTTGCGAAATTTTATCCTAATGATTTCTGATCAATCGAGCTCATGATTCTTGATAATCAATTGGAGACATTCATTTATGACATGTGATCCAAAGATGAATTTCTACAATTAAAAGGCATCGCAAGTCTTGCACAAAAGATGGTGGAGACGAAAAAGGATATTGTATATACTTTTGTCTACAGGCTTGTGAAGTTCGCATTGATATTACCTGTGGCAACTGCAAGTGTTGAGAGGGTATTTTCTTCTATGAATATCGTGAAGAGTAAGCTCCGCAACCGCATAGGAGATCAATAGATGAATGATTGCTCGGTAACATATATTGAGTCAGATATATTTAATACTATTAGTAATGATGTAATCATGGAACGATTTTAAAATATGTCAAAACGTCGAGATAATTTGTAATTGTTATTAATCTTGTTATCTTTTTAGACTTTTACCTTCAAAGTTGGAGAGTAATCGCTGGCTTGCTACTACCCAATTTTCTTTCGTACTTGCTACTTATGAAATATTTTAGTGATCAATATTTTATTTCTACTTTAAAAGTTCATGTTTTGGTTTAAATTACTTGATATACTGTTAGAATTACTTCAATTCCTTAAAAAAATCATCAATGTGCTAGAATTGAAATTGTATTGCTAGTTTTGCTGGGCCTCAGTTGGT
>JAVJIF010020374.1:0-73454 GCA_038442645.1 Agave tequilana | reverse complement strand
AAGTACTTAGTCATCACAAAAGTGACATAATATTACATCAAATTACATCACTAGATAATACAAAAGTAGACTATACAGAATACAAAAGATAATAACTCACGAGCTGGAACAGGAATCTCGCGAGCGGGGGAAAAGACTGGACGGAGCTACTGCTGATCCGCCTGCTCCTCGAAGTAGGCCTGATCCTCAGCTGATAGGTCTACCTCAGTCCAAGCTACTAGATCTGGACATGCAAATCCAGGGTGTTAGGGGGCAAACCAGCGAGTACAAGAAAAAACCCAATGGTAAGTACAAAAATAGCAAGTGCATCATGTCAAGTATAATGTACCCAAATCAATAAGCATGAATTAACCACAATAAATAGTGAAATATGGAAATAACATTAGCATTTATATGGCATGAAATAAAAGCATGTATAGCAGGTCAAATGTCATGTAATCAAATTAGGAAGCATGAGGTAACTACAATAAATGACAAGTATGGAAATGACACAAAAATTCATATAGCATGAAGTCAATTTTCAAGTTATTATTATTAACTCGTTCAATTTGTATGTTTCGGTATATAACCGGTGCCATATACTTTCGCATACAAATCTAGCGAGGTTGGTTATTGGAAATTGATGGGGAACGACGAACATGTTTAGAATGGGTCCGGTGCATGCCTGGGATAACGGTCCAGGAGTATCCGGTACTGATCCGGAACGTACCTCTAGGCACCGGGACTTACTATATGCCCGAAGGTCTTAGTATACGCCCGAACAGGAATAGAGTGTCACCGTTCCCCACAGAATATACCTAGGGATTATAGCACACTCGGACAGGCAGGCAAGGGGGTAGGGGTGCCAGTACACCCTCAGAAACGCCTGGTGGCCTCCAGGTCGAATCCTACAGGAAGTTGTACGACATATGTATAGTCACCATAAACACAGAAGCTATATCGATACCCATCAATTTCTCCCATCCCGGTGTAAGTTGTTTAAAATATAACAGAGTCTCAAATAATAATGTTCACAGGATATTCACAAATGTACAATATCCATGGTTATCCTATTACGGGGGTGAATAGGAGATAATATCAGGAGTAATGTCAGGAGCCTCCCTATTTCAGGGGTTCAGGTATACAGAAGTACAGGAGTTCAGGAGTACCAAATATCTGGTAATAATAATATAATAATCATGTCATGTTCTCGTAATAGTGATAGTCATGAAATGTCATAAAATCAGGTATCAGGGGTGGTAGTGTCTGATCAAGAGTCTGTTGGCCCAAAGGCAAATCACTCTAGTTTTGATGATGATCAACTCATGTAGTTATGTTTACTAATGATCTTGTGTTTAATTAGTGACAGATTCATTATCAAGATCTTAATAGGTGCATAGCTCAACAAAGGATAAAATGTCAAGATTTGGAGCTAGCACGGTGTGATCCAAGGAGCTTTTGGATCAAGCTTGGACCAAGTCAAGAAGATGAGAAGACTTCAAGGGAAGACTTCAAGATCGAGACTTGTGTCTAGGTATAAGATTTGTTTTGTTTTTTTTAAAATGTAAAGGATAGATAGTTGGTGGATTGCTCAAGTATTTATCACACACACACTCTTGATTTAATTGTCTTTTCATAAAAGATTTTTTAGCTTAGAAAAGATTTTCATTTTGGGAAAATATTGTTTTGGTTCTTGGTATTCAAAGTTATATGTTTCAACCAAAACCTTATTTAGAGCTTAATGACAAAAACTTAGATATTTCATCTTGATTGTGTAGTGGATCATATCCATACACACCATGCCTTAAAAGTATATCTTGTTTTGTATTTGATGAAGATTTGAAAAATATGTTTTGGAAAATATTGTTTTGGAAAAACAGTTTTTATCTTGAGCCAAATATTTTCAAGTTACAAAAATAGTCCAATCTTTTAAACATGCCATGATTCTGTGCAAGCATGTTTGTATATCAAAGTATATTGGTAAAACTATTTTTGTAGATTTTTAAGTATTTTATGGATTTTATATGAGCCAAAAAGACAAAACTTTTTAATCCCAGAAAAACTGTTTTCAGGCTTCAGCTAGTCGACTTTCCTACCTTTATAGTCGACTAGTCGTGAAGTCGGTCGACCGGGTCGGTCGACCGACGTGCACAAACGTTCACGCCTTTGTGTACTGGTGGTCGGTCGACCGTGCCGGTCGACCGCTCCAGAGAGCAGTGCTCTCTGGAAAGTTCGGTCGACCGCACCGGTCGACCGTGGCCCCAACGGTCAGAAATTCGACCGTTGGCGGTCGACCGGGCCGGTCGACAGCAGCAGTACTGACAGATCCCAACGGCTAGTTTTCTGGCAGCCTATAAATTGGGGGTCTTGTCATTGTTTTGATACAAGATTTTAGGAGAGCCTTGAGCTAGTTTTTCCCAGTCTTTTAAAGAGTTTTCTCCACATATTTGAGAGCTAATTCTTCCAATCAAAAGGGAAGTTTTATCAAGAGTGTTTAAAAGAAAGTCTTTGAGTTTTTCACCACCATTCTCTTCCTTGTTTTCTCACAATCACTTTAGCTATCCATTGCCTAATCTATCCATAGGATTGTGTTGTGAGAGTTTGTAATTGGTGATCAAAGTGTTGTAGATCACCAAAGATCTTTTCTTTGTTCCTTGAGGAGGCGGGCAAGTGTGCTCGCGGTGGTTTAGAGTTCGGTTGTGAACTCGTGGTTTGAGGTGCGGCCTCGGCGAGCTAGTAAGCTTGCGTGTGTATGGGACTAGGGAGTCCGAGGGCTTGTAGGTGTTGCGGCACCGAGGAGAGATCCATTGGGATCTTGCATAGTGGAAATCCTTCGTGTGTCGAAGGCGGGGATGTAGAGCAAGTGTGCTCGAACCTCGAAACATACCCTTGTGTTTGCGATTGCTCACTCTCTCTCTCTTTATCTCTTTTATATCTTGCTTGCTTTATTGTCTATCTTTATACGCTTGATATATTCCTTGTGCTTAATTGATATACTTGCGTGGGATTGTTTGCTAACACTTGTATTCAACCAAGAGAGCCAGCGCGGCACCTCAACCCATTCAAGGGGAATCTAGAGGAGTTTGTCCAGAGCCCTTCACGGGGAATTCGGCAACACTCTTTGGTTATATGTGGTGTTTAGTGTAAAAGTTTTATTTAGGTCATAATTGCTTTTAGCTTCCGCATTATTTGCATAATTCATCATTAAGTGACTATTAGATTAGCCTTCACCTATTCACCCCCCTCTAGGTGAACCTACAATTGGTATCAGAGCTTGGTACTCTGATTTGGTCTAACAACCTAGAGTTAAAGATCCTCATTTTTAGGCTAATCACAATATTTTTGTACACCACACCATGGACTTCATGTCACCACCATGTTTGACATTGTTAACATCCATATATGGAAGGTGAAGATGTCCTTGTACCTCAAAGCCCTAGGTTATCATGTTTATCTTGCCACTACTAATAATGCATATTGTTTAGATGGTAAGAATTTTGAGGCTAATGCAAAGCCCTTCATGTTTTAAAGTCTACCCTAGATGATGTTTATTTATCTAGAGTTGCTAACATTGATTTGGATTTTGTAGTGTGGAATACCCTCATCTCCCTCGGTGAAAATGAACAATACTATGCGGAGAGCGATTCGGACGTTGGAAGCGACACCTCCAACGTGTGCTATATGGTCCAAGGGGATAACCCCCTTGAGGTAACTACCGAATCCGATGATGAGAACATGTCATATGATGAGCTCACATCATTTTGCCAAACAATTCTTGAAAATATGACATGCTTAAGAAAGAAAATAAAATTTTGAAAAAGAACATTGCTTGCATGCATATAGAACAAGATTCTTTTAAATCTAACATTGCATGTTAGAAAAAGACAACAATAATTTGAAAAAGAATTTTGATGCCATTCTTAATGAAAAAGATTTATTAGAAAGTAAAATGGCATGCTTGGAAAAAGAAAAATAAAGAATTGAAAAATGAGAATGTTTCCTTGCTTGCAAAATTAATGATTTATGTGAAGGAAACACTATTTTGAAAAAGAAAGTTGATTTGGTGGGAAAAACAAAAGGAAGATGTTTTTCAAGAAAATAAATCTTTGAAAAGAAAATTTTGTGAAAAAGAAAAGATTTTATTTCACAAAAGAAAAAGAAAAATGATCATATTTCTCATCATGCTTTACATACCACCACTAATGAGATAAATATGTTGAAAAATAAAATAAATAGTTTGAGCTCTAATTTGAGCACATGTGCATTCAATCATACTAAATTGGAGTCTTTGTTTTCAAAGAAACAAACTCCCTCCATTCATGCACATCATCATGCTTATGTTGCACACCATGATCATACACACTCACATAAGCATACTAAGTGTACATATGTACACATTGTGGCCGCAAAGGCCATTTAGCAAAATAGTTATGATAGATTAGATCATTTTAATTTTGCTAAGAATAAAAGATTTTGGGTTCCTTACAACAAAGCTAACCCCGTGGACCCTACAAGAAAATATGGGTACCAAAACCCCCACCATTTGCTTTTGATGTAGGTGAGGGCTCTCACAAAACGTAAGAGGATTGGTGCCTTGGTAGTGGATGCACTTGGACATGATGGACATACTTTTGGGATGCATCGCTATCAAGGAGCTTTGGTGGGACAACCACCATGATTGGAGCTTTGGAGTTGGTAACACTCTCTAAACTCCTATTTTTATGTGCATACTTTTTAAATTCATATATCATATAGCATGTTCATGTTTTATGTATCTTTGTGCTTCATGTGGTATGAACTAGTTTAAATGTAGAATTTGTCAAAACTTGCATGTATACATGTACAAATAGTGAATTACAATTGACTCATATATGATTGAACTTCATGCTCATTTGTATCCATTATATGCATATGTATAGACTAGTTTTGATGATTCTCTTTTATACATGTTTTACCTATTTTATGCTCTACATCATGTATATGTATTTTTAATTCAAATCTAATAAATATACATGTATACCCGTGAGTCTCTTGCCTTCATGCAAACATCTTTAATAGACTCTTTTAGATTTGGGATATGTATGTGTATTGTTAGGATTGGATTAATCATACATATACATGAAGATTAGTGTTTTTGATGAAAAATGATTTTTCGTGTTCTTGTTAAAAATGTGTCTTATGATCTTATTGAGCTTCATTGACTATTTTCATAATAATACTAGTTACATGATCGGTTAACACTTACTTTTTGTTTAAACCATTTTTTTTGAGCTTTATTGACCATGAGTGCTTAAATTTTTGTGTATATTAGTTATGTTTATGAAAAACATAAGATTTGATATATTTGAAGGATCTTTAACTAGTGTTTTAAAAACAATTTATACTAGTTATTTGTTCTTCAAATAATTTTTGAGATTGACACATGATTCTATTTTTTTTAAAATTTGATGCTTCATGATTTGAATATTAGTTTATATGTTAGTTTTTGTCAACACTAGGATTTATACTTGTACATATCGTGGGCCACAAATAAATCTATTTATATTTGTGCTTAAACGCTTATTTGAACCCATGAAATGTGCTTGTATTGCTGGGTTTTGATGATACATACATTCTTAAACTTGTATTCTCACTTTTTGAATTTGATTTATGAACATGTGTTTTCATTTCATGCATATGTGTATTTTACCGAACTTTAAGATATACATGTATACCTCTTGAGTCATTTGCCTTTAATGCAAATCTTTTATATGGACTCATTTGTGTTTAAGGGATATGTATGTATACTTATTGTATTGTCAAAACATACATATATCTTGAAATATAAATTTTTTAATAAAAAATTATTTGATTTCACATTTTTGAAGGATCTTTAACTAGTTTTTCAAAAATTATTTTAACTAGTTAATTGTTCTTCATTTGGTAGAGTTCTTCAAACTAAGCTTAGTTTCAAATCTATTTTTGAAAATCCCTACCTTCAATGGGAGGATGGATGGGCGATTATGCCTTGTATGCTTCATTGAAAATCTTTTACCTTGTGCATATGAAGGGTGGGTTATGAGATATACACTTGATCTTATTGTTATGTCAATTGGTATCATTGAATCGTTTCAATTGGTATCAATATGAACTTATTTTGTATATACTCATATTTTGTTTCTTATATATGTATATATCTATTTCACTTGGTATACTCATTTTTCATACATATATATGATTTTCATGTGCTTAACTTTCAATTGGTCCACATTTTTTAAAAGCACAAAGTTTTTGATGAAAAATAAAATTTTGATCATTATGTTTACTATTGGTATCAATATGCTTCAACTTCATATTTGTTAAATGTCAATTGGTATCAATATGTTTTACAAAAATGATTACTTTCAATTTGGTATCTTAAAATTTATTTGTTTTTACAAAAGCTCTATACCTTTACAATTTTGTTTAAGAAAAAAATTAAAAAAAAACATTTTGTTGATTTGTATTACCCCTTAATTGATCTCTTTGTTATGACAAAAAGGGGGAGAAATATTTGTTTGATTTGATTTTACTTTGAACCCTTTGTTGATGATTGACAAAAAGGGGAGAAGTATTTGAGTTTATATGCATGTTTTCATTGCTTAAGGGGGAGAAGTATTTGTCTTCCTTGTTATTTATTCATATATAGTTTTGTATTGCAAATAGGAGAAAAAAGATTTTGATTTATGCTTGTTGCATGTTGCATGTTTTATCTCCATTCATTTGCATACATGTTTATGAGCTTCATTGTATATATTTATTATTTTGTGCTATGCATGAGTTAAGGGGGAGCTTCTTTGAAGCTTTACTTTAATCCATGCATATATAACTCCATGAGTTTTGTCATCATCAAAAAGGGGGAGATTGTTGGCCCAAAGGCCCATCACTCTAGTTTTGATGATGATCAACTCAAGTAGTTATTTGTTTCTTGGTTTTTGTGCTGAATATTTCTCTTATTTTCTGAAGTGTTTTTCAAAACTCTCTGATTTCCTTTCTCTTTTCACTTACACACAAGAGCTTCAATCCTCTCATCATTCTACAAGGATTTTTGTAAGGGAAGAGACATTTTCAAAAGAGAGTTTGTGGTCTTTTGATACAGAGAGAACTTGTACTTGAGATTGTGGAGTTGGGTACTCGGGTGTATTTGTAACATCTTTGTGAAGTTATAGTGGTTAGAAATTCTTCTGGGGAAGGCGGGGACATATAGCTGGGGCGAACCTCGGAAAAATTCTCGGTGTTTGCGTTGGTTTACTTGCTCTTGCTTCTTGCTTTACTTTCATTGCTCTTATTACTTGCTCTCTATTTTCATTGCAATATTCACTTGCGTTCATTCATCTTGTCAATCAAAGTCCCATACAACAAGATTGCATTGTGCACCTCCACTCATATCCAGAGGAATCACGAAGAAGGAGTTCAGAGCCCTTCACGGGGAATCCGGCTTCTAGTCTTGTTTTGGGAGATTGATTGCATCATAATTTATTTGTGCATTGATTAGCATTATCACCTATTCACCCCCTTCTAGGTGATTTTCAATTGGTATCAGAGCTTGGACTCTAGGTTTGGCTTAACATCCTTAGAGAGATCCTAAAAATTGCTAATCAACATTTGCATTCATCATTCATTCACTAGTAAACATGGCCGATAACATCAAAACCCCTCCTAAATTTGATGGACTTAATTTCCTATTTGGAAGGTTAGGATGACTATTTTCTTACAATCTTTAGGTAGCCTAGTTGCTCAATCCTTAATCAAACCCTATATGTTGTACCTGATAGTGATGAAAGCACTTGGACCGAATTTATCTTTAGAGAATATGAGGCTAACTCAAAGGCCCAAAACTCCCTCCTAACCGCCTTGAATGAGGATGACCTTACACGGGTAATACATTGCCAATCCGCCTATGAGATTTGGCAACATTTGTTGATCACACACGAGGGGACATCACAAGTAAAGAGTGCTAAGATAGGTCTCCTTGAGGTCCCAATATGAATCTTTTAAATGATTGATGATGAATCTATTGATTGCATGATTACAAGATTCACTAAAATCACCAATGCTCTTTCCTCTTTAGGTGATGATATTTCCAATGACCAAAGGTGCGAAAAGTGATTCGGGCTCTTCCTTCTTCATGGGAGATAAAGGCCACCACCTTGAAAGAGTTGAATGACAAGGACGAAATGGACCTCATTAGTCTCATTGAAAACTGAAAACTCATGAGATAGAAAAGAAGGCAAGAGAAGAAGCCGCTCCTCTAAAGAAGAAATCCATAGCCTTCAAGTCTCCTCCACTCTTGATGACGAAGAAGAAGATGAAGAAGAAGATGAGGAGCTCTCCCTTCTTGTGCGAAACGTGAAGAGAATGTACGTAAGAACAAACTCAACTTTAGAAGGAAGTTTGAAGGAAAAGAGGAGAGAAGAATTATTTGCTACAATTGTCGAAAGCCCGGACACATCATGGCTGATTGCCCGGATTTCAAGAAGAAGATGACTTCCTCCTTCAAGCCAAAGAAGCCGGTGAAAAAGAAAGCCTACAAAGCCACATGGGATTCGGAAAGCGAATCCGAAGACGAGTGGACACGGCGAACATGTATTTCATGGCAAACACATCAAAGGTAACCCCACAACCTCTTGATGAAGATGATGAATTAAGCAAAGAAGTTATTGTACATGCTTTTGTTGAACTCTCGGAAACCTATGATAATAAAAAGATTGAATGTTCTAAATTGGAAAAGGAAGTTGCTTTTCTTAAAAATCAACTTGCTATTGTTTCTAGAGAAAAAGATAAATTTCTTCCAATCTCATTTCTACTCAAATGAATTTAGTGCTTATAGAGTTGCCTGTAAAGCAAAATTTTCTAAGATTGATGAAAAAGAAATTTCTTCTTTAAAAACTAGAATTGTTGATTTTGAAAAGGTTTTGAAGGATTATGCTTTTAACACTAAGAAACTTGAAGAAATGTTATCTAAAAAGCACACTTCTCATGCTAAAGATTCTCATGTTAAGATTCCTCATGCTCACACTTCACACAACACTCATGCTAAATCCACACATGCTCACAAGTCTCACACTCACTATGCTTTTAAATATGGTAGAGTGTATAGATGTACTTATTGTGGTAAGAATGGACATTTGGCTAAGTTTTGTTATGACCAAGTAAATAGATCAAATAATCTTGTTTGGGTTCATGGCACTAACTCTTTAGGACCCAAGAAAATGTGGGTACAAAAATCAAGTCCTAAATTATTTGATATTAAAACCAATGATTGTATTAGTCAACTTTGTGACCATGGACTTAAAGTTGTTTTTGATGATTCTTCTTGCAAGATTTTTGATGTTAAAAACAATGATTGTATTCTCACCGATTTTCGTGACAATAATGTTTATATCATTGACATGCTTAATTTGGATTGTTCTACTAATGCTTGAATGCTTTTGATGAAAATTCTTGGCTTTGGCATAGAAGATTAGGACATGCATCTTTTGACCATCTTTCTAGGATTAATTCTAAGGAATGGTGAAGGTATACCTTGCTTGAAGTTTGAGAAAGACCGCATTTGTGGTGCGTGCCAACTTAGAAACAAACCAAGTCTTCCTTCAAACCAATCAAGGATATCATGTCAACTAGGCCATTAGAATTTAATTCATATGGATCTTTTTGGACCAACTAAAACTAAGAGTTTAAATGGTAGTAGATTCGTATTTGTTTTAGTTGATGATTTTCCCGTTTCACTTGGGTTTTCTTTTTGGAACAGAAAGATCAAACTTTTTCTCATTTCAAAGTTTTTTGAAAAAGGGTTAAAAAAGAAAAAGGTTTTTCGATTTTGAAAATAAGGAGTGATAGAGGTGCTGAGTTTGTTAACCAACTCTTCATGACTTATTGTGATGAAAAGGGAATCAAGCATGAAATGTCATGTCCTAGAACTCCACAACAAAATGGAGTTGTAGAAAGAAAGAATAGAACACTTCAAGAGATGGCTAGGACCATGATAAGTGAATATGACCTCCTCAATATTTATGGGCCGAGGCCGTAAACACCCATGCTATATTTCAAATCGTATTTATTTGTGTAAGAATTCTTCCAAACATCTTTTGAAATGTATCATTCTAGAAAACCAAATGTTGCATATTTTAAAATTTTTGGATGCAAGTGTTTTATTTTAATACTAAAGATAACTTGGGTAAATTGATGCTAAGGCTTATGAAGCAATCTTTGTTGGATATTCTACTACTAGCAAAGCTTATAGAGTATTCAATAGATCTTCACTTACCATTGAAGAATCCATGCATGTTAAATTTGAAGAATCTAATGTGGTTGTTGAGAATGTTGTAGAGATTGACCCATTAGGTGAAGACATGGAGAGACTATCCTTGAAGGACTCACCCGCTCAAGAAGAAAAGCAAGAATCAATTGGTGATGTTCAAGAGGATAAAGAGGAAAGCTCTCAACCGCTTCCTAAAGATTGGAGATACGCTACAAATCACCCCAAGGAACTAATCTTAGGTGATGTCTCTAAAGGGGTAACAACTCGCTCCAAGCTCCATGACTATGTGGTAACTTTGCTTTCATTTCTCATTTTGAACCCAAAAGCATCCTCGAAGCCGAGGCGGACTCATATAGGTTGCTAGCCATGCAAGAGGAACTCAATCAATTTGAGCGCAACCAAGTTTGGCACCTTGTTCCTAGGCCCCACGATAGACCAATAATTGGTACTAAGTGGATCTTTAGAAACAAGATGAATGAGTCCGAAAATGTCATTAGGAAAAAGCTAGGTTAGTGGCCCAAGGTTACACTCAAGTTGAAGGAATTGACTTTGAGGAGACCTTTGCACCCGTAACACGGCTTGAAGCCATACGGATGACACTAGCTTTTGCATCTTTTAAAAATTTTAAACTTTTTCAAATGGATGTGAAAAGTTCATTTTTGAATGGTTTTATAAATGAAGAAGTTTATGTTGAACAACCTCCCGGTTTTTGTTGATGTTCATCCTAGTTTTGTTTTTAAACTTGATAAAGCTTTGTATGGATTGAAACAAGCTCCAAGAGCTTGGTATGAAAGGCTTTCTAGTTTTCTCATTTCAAATGATTTTGTTAAAGGTAAAGTAGACACAACTCTTTTTACTAAGCATGTTGATAATGACATTTTAATTGTGCAAATTTATGTTGATGATATAATTTTGGATCTTCTAATGAGTTTTATGCAAGGAGTTAAAAAGGTTATGCAATGTGAGTTTGAAATGTCTTCCATGGGTGAATTGAATTTCTTTCTTGGACTCCAAATCAAGCAATTACAAGATGGGAATTTCATGTCAAGCCAAGTACGCAAAGGAACTCGTAAAGAAGTTTGGACTTGAAGGCTCTAAAGTTTGCAATACTCCCATGGCAACTACAACCAAGCTTGATAAGGATGACCAAGGTAAAAATGTTGATATTAAATTGTATAGAAGCATGATAGGTAGTCTTTTGTATTTGACGGCTAGTAGGCCGGACATAATGTTTAGTGTGTGTCTTTGTGCTAGATTCCAATCGTGTCCTAAAGAGTCCCATCTTATTGCGGTAAAACGCATCATTCGTTATATTAAGGCACAATTGGAATGGGTCTATGGTATCCGAAAATCGGAGATTTCTCAATGACGAGTTATTCGGATGCCGACTATGCGGGTTGTAGAGTAGATAGAAAGAGTACTAGTGGGACATGTCAATTTCTTGGTATTGTCTTGTTTCATGATCCTCTAGGAAACAAGATTCCGTAGCTCTCTCAACCGCCGAGTGGAGTATGTTGCCGCGGGGGCTTGTTGTGCACAAGTCCTTTGGATGAAACATACTCTCCTTGATTATGATTTGCATTATAAACCATATAAAAATATTTTGTGATAATACCAGTACTATACATATGACTAAGAATGCAAATCAACATAGTAAGACCAAGCACATTGAGATTAGATATCACTTTCTTAGAGATCATTTTGAGAAAGGTGATATAGATATTGATTATGTTTCCACTGATTTGCAACTTGCCGATATTTTCACTAAACCACTTGATTTTGCTCGATTCTCCTTTATTTGTGGTGAACTTAATATTTGTGTTATTGAATAAAAATGTTTTCTTAACCCTTTTTGATGTATGACAAAAAGAGGGAGAATAAGTTTAAATATGGTTTTGGTTCCATATGAGTTATATGCTTTTGATTTTTGCAAAGTGTTTTTTTATAAATTACTATATCTGAGTTTTAGTGTCTTGCAAGTGTTTTGTGTTTTATGTCTCATGGTTTTAGTCTCATGGTTTTACTTGCACTTCACCTCTCTTTTATTTGTTTTGTATAGCATAATTTGAGGGGGAGCTTTCTCCTCCCTATATTTTTGTTTATAGCCTATTTGTTTTGTCATCATCAAAAAGGGGGAGATTGTTGGCCCAAAAGGTTACACTCTCCATTTTTTAGAGTTTTGATGATAACAAAACAAATAAGAGCTATTTGGTACTAATAAGTTTGTTCAAGATAAGTTTCAGGTTAGTACCATATTTGGAGGCTATTGCTTAGCTTTTGCAAGAAATTCTAGGTTCATGGAGCATATAAGGAATGGCACATCAAGGAAGGAAATAGAAGAGAAGGCTCTAACAAGGCATTGCATGGCTCAAGACTTCAAGATTGCTTAAGATATTTCATTAGAATTGTTTCTAGTTTTATAGTTCTGTTAAAGAATAGTGACAGGTTTGAAGCTCTATCACACACGTTTTGCACACATCTTGTTTCCAAAAATATTTCCTATAATATGTACAAAATATTTTTGTATATAATCTTCTGCCTACAAACTCATTTTTATGTTTTATATATATCTCTATTCAAAACTACTTTGTTTAATTTCAAATCCCCTTCAAAATTCTGTTTCAGTTTTGACTTTTGACCTGAGCCGGTCGACCGACCGGCCGACCGACCTGTGTCAGGTCAAGTCGGTCGACCGTCCCAGTCGACCGAGGTTCTGACAGCAGGTGCGTATCCGTGTGCACATTTCACGGTCGACCGAGCGGTCGACCGAAACCTGCCTGACTGTAAGTCGTTTGCTCTCTGTATTTTTCGGTCGACTGAGCGGTCGACCGAGAGCCGGCAACGACTCTTATTTTTTGTACTTCGGTCGACCGACCGGTCGACCGAGAGAGCTGTTTGAACAGTAACGGCTAGTTTTCTGAGCTGTTTTAATTTTTGTTTTTTCTTTCTAAAAGGGTTTTAAATGATATTTACTGATCCTAATACTTCCTAATTAGCCTTAAGTGAGTTTTTATCTTTAAACCTAGCCCTCTACTATAAATAGGGGTGTTTACGGAGAGGTTGATTATAAAAAAATTTGCCAAAAAGTTTCAAAAGTTTAAGGCATTCAAAAGAGCTTTGTTTCTTGGTTTTGTGCTGAATATTCTCTCATTTTCTGAAGTGTTTTTCAAAACTCTCTGATTTCCTTTCTCTTTTCACTTACACACAAGAGCTTCAATCCTCTCATCATCTACAAGGATTTTGTAAGGGAAGAGACATTTTCAAAAAGAGTTTGTGGTCTTTTGATACCAAGAGAGAACTTGTACTTGAGATTGTGGAGTTGGGTACTCCGGTGTATTTGTAACATCTTTGTGAAGTTATAGTAGTTAGAAATCCTTCTGGGGAAGGCGGGGACGTAGAGCTGGGTGCTCGAACCTCGGAAAAATTCTCGGTGTTTGCGTTTGGTTACTTGCTCTTGCTTCTTGCTTTACTTTCATTGCTCTTATTACTTGCTCTCTATTTTCATTGCAATATTCACTTGTGTTCATTCATCTTGTCAATCAAAGTCCCATACAACAAGATTGCATTGTGCACCTCCAACTCATATCCAGAGGAATCACGAGGAAGGAGTTCAGAGCCCTTCACGGGGAATCCGGCTTCTAGTCTTGTTTTGGGAGATTGTTGCATCATATTTTTTATTTGTGCATTGATTAGCATTATCACCTATTCACCTCCCCCTCTAGGTGATTTTCAACACTATGTATGCTCATGTGTACACTTGTACACATTGCGGACGTAAGGGCCACCTTGCTAAGTTTTGCTATGATCGTATACATGATTCAATTTACCAACTAAATTGTGTTGGGTTAGGAAAGGAACTAACCCCCATGGACCCAAAAGAGTGTGGGTACCAAAGACCACCCCTATTGTATTTGATGTAGGTGTGGGCTCTCGCATGACATGAGAGTGATGGTGCCTTGAGGTGGATGCGTTCTGAGCTTAAAAGAGGACTATTTGGAAGCATCACTTTCAAGGAGAGTTTGGTGGGAGGACCACCTTGTTTTGGAGATATGGAGAGTTTGCCCTCATGGTTTTGGTAACAATCTCTTACTCCTCATTTATTGTTTACATGCTTTTCATATCATTGATTTTTAGCATGTTTTGATGTTTCATGATTAGTATGTTATATGTCATGATATTTAGATTAGTAATATACATGTTTAGTTATTTGAGACACCCATGTTTAATATGGATTTATATCTCTGTGTTCTCACATTTGTTTTAACTAATGTGTATGTCCTAAATCTATGCATATGCATGTACATAATGATCATATGTATGTTTATGAGTTTTTTTTTTGTTTTGATACTTCATGATTTGAATATATGTTTAGATGTTTGTTTTCATTCAGACTTGGATATATACTTGTACAATTAGTGAGCCATAAATAGATCATTATATGTTTGTTCTTGAAAGCTCATTTGTACTCATTAGATGTACTAGTATAGCCTAATTTTAATGATTCATGCATTGACTCTTATTCTCATTTTCTACATGTTTTTCATGTTTATATGTTTAGCTTCATGTATATCCCTATTGTGTCTAAACTATTAGCTATATATATACATCCTTGAGCCACTTGCCTTCATGCATATACTTTTGTGGACTCGTTATATTTTGGATATGTATGTATACTTTAGTTGTACATGACATACACATACCTTTGAAGAATTCTAGTTTTGATGATTTTCATGTTTTTAAGGAATTTCACATTGAGCTAAATTGACTATTTTCATGATATGTGTTTCACATAACTCTTGTACACTCACTTTATTTATTGTTTTCTCATGATTTTATTTTTATGAGTATGACGTGGGCTTTATAGATTTTCAGTGTTTGGTGATCATGTGATTTATATGTTTTCATGAAATTTATTTTGTTTTATTCCTTACTTGAAGGATTTCGTACTAGTTTACAAATTTTCTTATAACTAGTTCGTATTCTTCATTTTGAGAGTTTTCAATTATGCTAAACTATTTTCAAACCTATTTTTGAAAACCCTTTCCATTCAAGGCGGTTGTGGGCGACCATGCCTTGTATGTTTCTTATTGAAAATCCTTTTAAACATGTGCTGAAATGAGTGGAAGGTAATATGAGTTATACACTTGATCATATTGTGTTTCAATTGGTATCATTGGATATTTTCAATTGGTATCACTATTGACATGTTTTTCGTACACTCATATATGTTTCTATATATGTATGATTACACTTCAAATAGTATCAATTTCGATCGGTATTCAATTTTTCATACATATATATATGATTCATATGTGCTTACTATATCTCTATATCCTTGAGCACAAATTTTAGTTATGCTAAGCTTGTTTTCAAATGACTATTATATTTCAATTGATTATGTTTCAATTGGTATCTTATACAAGCTTATGCATCATTTTATTTGGTATTCATAAAGGGGGAGAAAATTTATATTTCATCTTTTAATTGATATTTTACTCCCACACTTTATGTTGAAATATGATTAAAAATAATATATATTGATTATTTTTGGTATCATATGCTTTTAATAAAAAAAATTACTTTCAATTGGTACTAACTTTATATATTGGTATCAAGATTACCTATAAGTTTACTTATAATAAAGAAAACAATAAAACAATGTTAACAATTGGTATGTTTATTGATATCAAAATTTTTGGTTGAATTGTTCAAAATGATTTATTTATTTACAATTGGTATTTAATTGGTATTACTTACAATTAGTATCAAGTGGTATTTAAATTTATATTAAAACATTTGTTTTATGTACCACATTATGTACTCTCAATTGGTATATTTCAATTATATCATGATGCACTAAATTGATATATTTTTTTCTTACAATTGGTATCATAACGTTTTGATTAGATTTCACCCCTCATTGTTTTTTTTGTTAAGACAAAAAGAGGGAGAATTATATTTCTTTGACCCCTTTGTTGATGATTGACAAAAGGTAGAGAAGTATTTGAGTTTATATGCATGAGTTTATATGCATGTTTATTGTTAATATGCATGTTTATTGTTTATTATTGATATTCCTATTGATATTTTTTTTATTATGGTATCAAAAGCTTTTAGTGATTATCTTCCTATTGGTATCAGAATTTTGTTTTATTGATTGGTATCAAGAGCTAAATTTTTTCATTGAAATTTTTATTGGTATCAAAAGCAATTATTTAAGAACATGTTTATTTTAAACAGGAAAAGGAATTTATTTTAAAAGTTTGGTATCAAGAGCATGTTTATTTCATGTTTGGTATCAAGATCATGTTCATTTCATTGTTTTATGCATGTTGATGCATATTCATGTTTAGTATTCATTGCATATATTTATTGTTTATTGCTATGCATGAGTTAAGGGGGAGCTTCTTTGAAGCTTAACTTTAAATCCATGCATATATAACTCCATGAGTTTTGTCATCATCAAAAAGGGGGAGATTGTTAGCCCAGAGGCCTTCCACTCTAGTTTTGATGATGATTAACTCATGTAGTTATGTTTACTAATAATCTTGTGATGTTTAGTTTCAGATACTTAACTAAGATATTAGTAGGTGATTAGCTTCAACAAAGATGTTTTGAAGCTTTCACATGATGATTCAAGAGCCCGAGCGTCAAAGTTCATATCTAGCACTCGTTGGAGTCAAGCTCGGCGGATCATGTTTGGATCGAGTGGGCTTGAAGATGGAGTTCGTCAAGAAGACTTCGATACATAGTTTAGTTTATGTTTTAGATCCATTGTTAAAGACTAGATAGTGTGATATGCTCAAGTTCACAACAAACACACTTGTTTAAGTTTCATGTTTGGTTTTCGGTTCTTAGTTTAACCGATCTTGGTTTTCATGAATAGATAGAATCGAAACAAGTTTACATGGTTTAATGTATATTAGATTTGTTCTATATACATGTATGCTTCAACTATTTAAACAAACTTAGTTTGATAGTCTATTTCATGAGTTTGGAGTTTTGGTATTTTAACAAAACTTATTTTTGGTTTTTAAAGTCAAAAACATTGATATATATATCTTTCATGTATATTGGATTCTATCCATATACTATATGCTTGTTGTTTCAAATATCATTTTTTGTATTTGGATGAGTTTGGACAAAACAATTTTTCAAGTATTTGAGTTTATTGCATGAGTTTATATGCATGTTTATTGTTTAATATGCATGTTTATTTTTTATTATTGATATTCATATTGATATTTTTTTTATTATTGTATCAAAAGCTTTTAGTGATTATCTTTCCTATTGGTATCAAGAATTTTGTTTTATTAATTGGTATCAGGAGCCTAAGTTTTTCATTGAAATTTTATTGGTATCAAAAGCAATTATTTAAGAACATGTTTATTCTAAACAGGAAAAGGAATTTATTTTAAAAGTTGGTATCAAGAGCATGTTTATTTCATGTTCGGTATCAGGAGCATGTTCATTTCATTGTTTTATGCATGTTGATGCATATTCATGTTTAGTATTCATTGCATATATTTATTGTTTATTGCTATGCATAAGTTAAGGCGGAGCTTCTTTGAAGTTTAACGTTAATCCATGCATATATAACTCCATAAGTTTTGTCATCATCAAAAAGGGGGAGATTGTTGGCCTAGAGGCCTCCACTCTAGTTTTGATGATGATTAACTCATGTAGTTATGTTTACTAATAATCTTGTGATGTTTAGTTTCAGATACTTAACTAAGATATTAGTGGGTGATTAGCTTCAACAAAGATGTTTGGAGCTTTCACATGATGATTCAAGAGCCCGAGCGTCAAGTTCATATCTAGCACTCTTGGATCAAGCTCGGTGGATCACGTTTGGATCGAGTCGGCTTGAAGACGGAGTTCATCAAGAAGACTTCGGTACATAGTTTAGTTTATGTTTTAGATCCATTTGTTAAAGACTAGATAGTGTGATATGCTCAAGTTCACAACACACACACTTGTTTAGTTTCATGTTTTGGTTTTCGGTTCTTGGTTTAACCGATCTTGGTTTTCATAAATAGATAAAATTGAAACAAGTTTACATGGTTTAATGTATATTAGATTTGTTCTATATACATGTATGCTTTAACTATTTAAACAAACTTAGTTTGATAGTCTATTTCATGAGTTTAGAGTTTTTGGTATTTTAACAAAACTTATTTTTGGTTTTTAAAGTCAAAAATATTGATATATATATCTTTCATGTATATTGGATTCTATCCATACACTATATGCTTCAAGTTGTTTCAAATATCATGTTTTTGTATTTAAATGAGTTTGGACAAAACAATTTTCATCTCAAAAATTCAAGTTTTCGAAAATACGGAATTTGGTTTTCGGTAAAATTTCCATAACACAAAAAGAGTTTAAAATGTTTGTAACTTGGTTGATTTTTACTCAAACAAGTTTGTATTTCAAAGATCATGCAAGAAATTATTTTTTTGTTTTTTAGAGATTTTATGAGATTTAATAGGATAATAAAAACCGTAGTTTTCTAATCCCAAGTTGTGTCTGCCAGGCCCTGGCGATCGAGACCAGTCGACAGGACCAGGAGCCTGTCGACCGGAACGGTCGAACGGACGTGCACACAAACGTGCACAAGGCCATATCAGTTGGCCGGTGATCGGCAAAAAAGCAAGCACAAGAAAAGTAGAAAGGGAGTGTGGGTTGATGTTACTGCTTTTTGCGATTCTTCCGTAGTAGCGAAGTGGCTATACGGGTCGTATCCACAAGGAGGGAGAGCGATAGAAGCTTGATGCGGCTTTCAAAGTTCAAGAAGAAAGAAAGTTCTTGTTTCCAAATAAAGAATTGAAAAGTGAAGACAAGTTGTTTTTAAGAATCGATGGAAAATGTTTTGGTGGTTTGTAAAAGTGGATTCTTTAGTTGTAAAAATGCATGGCTAACTTTTCTACTAAGTGCTCCTACTAATTTCTAACTTTTTGAAGATAGCCTCATGATGGATCATAGGCAAACACAACCCTTGTGCATTGGAACTAATCACGTGGAAATCGAGTGAAAGTTCATCCTAAAACTTAGCCTTACACGGCAAAAACTCGAACATTCCCTTATCAAGATCCGATAGAAGGCGAGAATAGGGAAGACTCGAGTGTACTATTGGTATCGGCAAAGTTAAAAGGAAATGTCTCTAACTTACAATAACAAGTAAAGTACACAACTCATAGATCATCAAAACTCATTAAGCATGAAGTATAAGAAAGTAGATACTTGTAGGTAATTTAGAGTTAGAACCCTCGTCTTAAGATGCCATAGTCTCATTTGCACAAGGCTGTTTGGCACTATTGACTCATGCGGGTTATCAAACAAGTTTTAGAAATTAGTGGGTTAGTAGTTAGTTAGCCATGCTAATGAGAAAGTTAGTTAGCCATAAAAGAAAAGAAACAACAAAGGAAAAGAAGTGGAAAAGAAGAGAGTTACACTACAACAAGAAACAAATAAAGGGAAGAAGTAAAGAACAACAAGTTTACACTACAACAATGAAGTAAAAGCAAATGCAAAGACAAGTAAATGGAAAGAAGGAAGAGAAGTAGTACTTGTATTATCTTGTCACCCTTCAAATACAACTCTTTACACACTCTCTCTCTTTCACTTAATGGCTAAGACCTAAAACTAGAACTAGAAGAACAACAACAACAACAACAACTACAAAGAAAATCAAACAACACAACTTTTCTCTCTGGATCCCCCCAACTGAAGAACCCAGGAGGGCTTTATAGGCATCAGGGATGAGGGGGCCAGGGGACAAACCCTGGCCCAAAACGTGGCGCGCCGCGCGCCACATGGCGGGGAAACGCGGCATATGCTGCGTTTCCGCAGCAGTACTTTGGCGGCGCGCGCAGCGCCGCCTGCTGCGCGCCGCCTGGTTGTGCCTCACGATGGATCATAGGCAAACACAACCCTTGTGGCATTGGAACTAATCACGTGGAAATCGAGTGAAAGTTCAACCTAAAACTTAGCCTTACACGGCAAAAACTCGGACATTCCCTTATCAAGATCCGATAGAAGGAGAGAATAAGGGAAGACTCGAGTGCACTATTGGTATCGACAAAGTTAAAAGGAAATGTCTCTAACTTACAATAACAAGTAAAGTACACAACTCATAGATCATCAAAACTCATTAAGCATGAAGTATAAGAAAGTAGATACTTGTAGGTAATTTAGAGTTAGAACTCTCGTCTTAAGATGCCATAGTCTCATTTGCACAAGGCTTGTTTGGCACTATGGCTCATGCGGGTTATCAAACAAGTGTTAGAAATTAGTGGGTTAGTAGTTAGTTAGCCATGCTAATGAGAAAGTTAGTTAGCCATAAAAGGAAAAGGAACAACAAAGGAAAAGAAGTGGAAAAGAAGAGAGTTACACTACAACAAGAAATAAATAAAGGGAAGAAGTAAAGAACAACAAGTTTACACTACAACAATGAAGTAAAAGCAAATGCAAAGACAAGTAAATGGAAAGAAAGAAGAGAAGTAGTACTTGTATTATCTTGTCACCCTTCAAATACAACTCTTTACACACTCTCTCTCTTTCACTTTAATGGCTAAGACCTAAAAACTAGAACTAGAAGAACAACAACAACAACAACTACAAAGAAAATCAAACAACACAACTTTTCTCTCTGGATCCCCCAACTGAAGAACCCAGGAGGGCTTTTATAGGCATCAGGGATGAGGGGGCCAGGGGACAAACCTGGCCCAAAACGTGGCGCGCGCGCGCCACATGGCAGGGGAAACGCGGCATATGCCGCATTTCTGCAGCAGTAATTTGGCGGCGCGCGCAGCGCCGCCTGCTGCGCGCCGCCTGGTTGTGCCTCACGATGGATCATAGGCAAACACAACCCTTGTGCATTGGAACTAATCACGTAGAAATCGAGTGAAAGTTCATCCTAAAACTTAGCCTTACACGGCAAAAACTCGGACATTCCCTTATCAAGATCCGATAGAAGGCGAGAATAAGGGAAGACTCGAGTGCACTATTGGTATCGGCAAAGTTAAAGGAAATGTCTCTAACTTATAATAACAAGTAAAGTACACAACTCATAGATCATCAAAACTCATTAAGCATGAAGTATAAGAAAGTAGATACTTGTAGGTAATTTAGAGTTAGAACCCTCGTCTTAAGATGCCATAGTCTCATTTGCACAAGGCTTGTTTGGCACTATTGACTCATGCGGGTTATCAAACAAGTGTTAGAAATTAGTGGGTTAGTAGTTAGTTAGCCATGCTAATGAGAAAGTTAGTTAGCCATAAAAAGAAAAGAAACAACAAAGGAAAAGAAGTGGAAAAGAAGAGAGTTACACTACAACAAGAAACAAATAAAGGGAAGAAGTAAAGAACAACAAGTTTACACTACAACAATGAAGTAAAAGCAAATGCAAAGACAAGTAAATGGAAAGAAGGAAGAGAAGTAGTACTTGTATTATCTTGTCACCTTTCAAAACAACTCTTTACACACTCTCTCTCTTTACTTTAATGGTTAAGACCTAAAACTAGAACTAGAACAACAACAACAACAACAACAACAACAACAACTACAAAGAAAATCAAACAACACAACTTTTTCTCTAGATCCCCCCAACTGAAGAACCCAGGAGGGCTTTTATAGGCATCAGGGATGAGGGGGCCAGGGGACAAACCCTGGCCCAAAACGTGGCGCGCCGCGCGCCCACATGGCCGGGGAAACGCGGCATATGCTGCGTTTCCGCAGCAGTACTTTGGCGGCGCGCGCAGCGCCGGCTGCTGCGCGCCGCCTGGTTGTGCCTTACGCTGGATCATAGGCAAACACAACCCTTGTGCATTGGAACTAATCACGTGGAAATCGAGTGAAAGTTCATCCTAAAACTTAGCCTTACACGGCAAAAACTTGGACATTTCCTTATCAAGATCCGATAGAAGGCGAGAATAAGGGAAGACTCGAGTGCACTATTGGTATCGGCAAAGTTAAAAGGAAATGTCTCTAACTTACAATAACAAGTAAAGTACACAACTCATAGATCATCAAAACTCATTAAGCATGAAGTATAAGAAAGTAGATACTTGTAGGTAATTTAAAGTTAGAACCCTCGTTTTAAGATGCCATAGCTCTCATTTGCACAAGGCTTGTTTGGCACTGATGACTCATGCGGGTTATCAAACAAGTGTTAGAAATTAGTGGGTTAGTAGTTAGTTAGCCATGCTAATGAGAAAGTTAGTTAGCCATAAAAAGAAAAGAAACAACAAAGGAAAAGAAGTGGAAAATAAGAGAGTTACACTACAACAAGAAACAAATAAAGGGAAGAAGTAAAGAACAACAAGTTTACACTATAACAATGAAGTAAAAGCAAATGCAAAGACAAGTAAATGGAAAGAAGGAAGAGAAGTAGTACTTGTATTATCTTGTCACCCTTCAAATACAACTCTTTACACACTCTCTCTCTTTCACTTTAATGGCTAAGACCTAAAACTAGAACTAGAAGAAGAACAACAACAACTACAAAGAAAATCAAACTACACAACTTTTCTCTCTGGATCCCCCCAACTGAAGAACCCAGGAGGGCTTTTATAGGCATCAGGGATGAGGGGGGCCAGGGGACAAACCCTAGCCCAAAACGTGGCGCGCCGCGCGCCCACATGGCCGCGGAAACGCGGCATATGCCGCGTTTCTGCGGCAGTACTTTTGCGGCGCGCGCAGCGCCGCCTGCTGCGCGCCGCCTGGTTGTCCCCCTGTTGGCTGGATTCTCGGTTTCTGGTTTTGTATCTCTGGTTTTGACGAAACCAGCCTCTTAAGTCAAATGACTATCTTTTAGGCCTTTTAATCACCAAATAAATGGTGATTTAGATCTTCTTCTTCATTTGCCCACCATGGACCAGGATCAAGCAAGCAAGGTTTTATTAGTAGAATTTTACATGAAATAAATATGAGAATGTGATGAAATTATGCAAAATTAGAGACTAATTACACCCCCACACTTATCTTTTTGCTCATCCCGAGCAAAACAAAAATAAGAAAATTATTATACCACTTTCGCAGGTGACGCGATTGCACTGAGCATGTGCAACAAGCCTTTAAACCTCTAGGTTTCCCCTAGAGGAGGAGTGTTGTCTCCTGAGAGTTTTTAGCGGATTGCACCCACAAAATCCAGTAAGTAAAGAAGTTAGTTGTTAGGATTTTTTTTTGTCATGAAAAAGAACTTTCAATCATCTAAGTAAAAATGACCGAATGATGTAAGAATTAGGTTTAACCCTCATAAGTCCTGTTATACTTTAGCCTTCATAAAAGAAGAAACTATGGTTTTTCTTTAAATTTATGAAGGATCTTGTACTTCTAACTCTTTTTTTTTTTTTTTGCTTTAGATAGATATGCATAATGTGTAAGTGTGATGTGCTTGGGATTTTTCAACTCAACTCTGAATTTCATTTAATTTTATTAATATTTACTTATTATTCTTGTGTCCATTAGGCTTTCTACTTCACTTATGTAACACATATCAAACCGATGACTCCCAAACCAGATGGTCTTAGGGCACCAGGTGGAAAAACACCCTTCAGGTCAGATATGCAAGTAGAGTAGGCCACGAAATTAAGATTTATTTATACATTATTGTGTATATATATATATTTTTTTGGCGTGAGTAATCATGCTTCTTGAGGCACAATTATCCAGCTTTTTTTTTTCAGAGTTGTGTCTCTAAATCCCAAGCATGTGTGTGTGGGTTATGCATATTCTACTAAGGCTAAATAAAATGTATGAGTTATTTTCCTTATCCCTCCTATCTTTTTAGTCAAACCATTCTTTCTTGTTTACTTAGGCAAAAATAAAGATTTATTACTAAGGTTCCCGTAATTCCTACAATCTTTTGATATTTTTATAAAGAGTATGAAATTTCTTTTCAATCTGGAGACTTTTTTTTTTGTTTTGAAAGAAAAGAAAGAATAAAAGGAAAAAGAAAAAGTGTTAGCACCCCCCCACACCTATCTAATGCATTGTCCTCAATGAATGCATATGGAAAAGTGAATGCAATATATAGGGTGAAGAAATGATGTTACCGTCTTCGTGGACTCGGGTGGGTAAGTACGAATAGGCGAAAGAAAGGTCAAAAAGAATGTAGAAGGGGTAAACATATAAACAATTTTTTTATTTATTTATTTATTTTTTAGTTGTGGCGGTTAGGTGTATGACGGGGCAAAAAGAGTCAGCATACTATCATCTGGAGTCATAGGCTCAGTGGTCAAGAAGGGCTTCAGTCTGTGCCCATTCACTTTGAATTCCGTGTTATTTTGAGGGTCTGCAATAAGCACAGCACCGTGTGGGAAAACAGTGCACATAATGAACGGTCCCGACCAACGAGTTTTCAGCTTTCTCGCGAGAATATGAAGCCTAGAGTTATACAGCAGAACCCTATCTCCCGGGGCAAAGTTTTTCCGGGTTATGATTTGGTCATGGAAAAGTTTAGTCCTGCTCTTGGTGATTCGGGCATTCTCATAGGCTTCATTTCGGATCTCCTCTAATTCAGAAATCTGCAGTCTCCTAAGTTCACCGACCTTGGTCAGGTCAAAGTTGAGTTGCTTAATTGCCCAGAGGGCCCGGTGTTCCAACTCTACTGGCAGATGACAGGCTTTGCCAAACACGATTCTATAAGGAGACATCCACAGAACTGTCTTAAATGCGGTGCGGTAAGCCCACAATGCATCATTGAGATTAACCGACCAATCCTTTCGGTTCTGTCCGACAGTCTTTTCCAGAATGAGCTTGATCTGTCGGTTGGTGACTTCAACCTGCCCATTTGTCTGGGGATGATACGGGGTTGATAACTTGTGATTGATGGAATATTTTCGCATCAGAGCTTCAAAACTCTGTTGCAGAAATGCGATCCATTATCACTAATTATCGCTCTAGGGGTGCCAAACCGGGAGAAGATGTTTTCTTTGAGAAATTTGACAACCACTTTATTGTCATTCGTTTTGCTTGGCACAGCTTCTACCCACTTAGAGACATAATCTACAGCAACCAAAATGAATTGGTTACCGAAGGAGTTGGGGAATGGCCCCATGAAATCGATACCCCAAACATCAAAAATTTCAACTTCAAGGATCGGGTTCAGGGGTATCATGTCTCTCCTAGAAATTTTCTCAATTTTCTGACAGTTTGCACATGACTTGCAAAATGATATGAGTCTTTGAACAAAGTAGGCCAGTAGAACCCACTTTGTAGAACCTTCTCTGCAGTCTTGCAAGGACCGAAGTGTCCTCCGCATGCAAGGTCATGGCAAAAGCTGAGCACACTCCCCTGTTCCTCCTCGGGTATGCATCGTCTAATTATTTGGTCGGGACAATACTTAAAAAGATACGGTTCTTCCCAGAAGAAGTATCGTACTTGGGCAAGAAGCGGTATTGGTCTTGCTTTGTCCAGTCAGCGGGTAATTGTCCCGTGGCCAGGTAATTAACGATGTCAGCATACCAGGGTTCCTTAAGAATGGCTAGGATGTGCTCGTCTGGGAAATCCTCACTGATCGGAGCTTGGATGGTTGGTGCGTTCGGAATTCGTGAGAGATGATCAGCAATCACATTTTCTATACCTCTTTTATCTCGGATTTCTAAGTCAAACTCTTGAAGCAAAAGGATCCACCGAATCAGTCGGGCTTTTGCTTCCTTCTTGGTCATGAGGTATTTCAGAGCCGAGTGATCCGTAAAAATCACCATTTTCGAACCTAACAAGTAAGGCAGGAATTTTTCTAATGTAAAGACAACGGCCAAGAATTCCTTTTCAGTCATTGTATAGTTCTGTTGGGCGTCATTCAAGGTCCTACTCGAATAGTAGATCACGTGCTGCCTATTATCGATGCGCTGTCCTAGAACAGCGCCAATTGTAAAATCAGATGCATCACACATGATTTCAAATGGCCGGGCCCAATCAGGAGCAGAAATGATAGGCGCAGAAATCAGTTCTTGCTTAAGCTTCCCCCATGACTTGAAACATTCATCGTTAAAATCAAAGGGCACGTCCTTAGCGAGCAGGTTGGTTAAGGGCCTCGCGATTTTGCTAAAGTCCTTAATGAACCGTCGGTAGAACCCAGCATGCCCTAAAAAGGATCTAATATCCTTGATGCTTTTGGGTGGTGGAAGCTTAGCAATCACTTCTACCTTAGCCTTATCCACTTCTATGCCTCTCCTCGAAATCTCATGGCCCAAGACAATCCCCTGTCTCACCATAAAGTGACATTTTTCCCAGTTTAGAGTTAGGTTCTTCTCAATGCATCTTTGTAGCACTAACTCTAAGTGATGAAGACACTGATCAAATGAATCTCCGTAGATGGAGAAGTCATCCATGAAAATCTCAAGAAAACGTTCCACCATGTCAGAGAACAAACTAAGCATGCATCGTTGGAACGTTGCGGGAGCATTGCACAATCCAAAAGGCATGCACCGATAAGCAAAGGTTCCGAACGGGCAGGTGAACGTCATCTTTTCCTGGTCTTCTGCAGCAATGGGGATTTGATTGTATCCCGAGTACCCATCTAGAAAGCAGTAGTACTCATGTCCAGCCAAATGCTCAAGCATTTGGTCGATGAAAGGTAGCGGGAAGTGGTCTTTACGGGTAACAGCATTCAACTTCCTATAGTCGATACAAACACGAACCTTGGTAGGCAGTCTTGTTTGTACCAACTCTTTTTCCTCATTTTCTACCACCATAAAGCCAGCCTTCTTTGGGACCGCATGAACAGGGCTAACCCATTGGCTATC
The DNA here is from genome assembly GCA_038442645.1 of Agave tequilana. Taxonomy (NCBI): domain Eukaryota; kingdom Viridiplantae; phylum Streptophyta; class Magnoliopsida; order Asparagales; family Asparagaceae; genus Agave; species Agave tequilana. The sequence continues at coordinate 46,445 of JAVJIF010020374.1, read as the reverse complement.
AGAAATGGGATAAATGATCCCATTATCTAATAGTTTCAGAATTTCAGCCTTCACTGCCTCTTGCATGAGAGGGTTAAGCCTGCGTTGTGGGTCCCTCCTAGGGGTTGCTTCATCAACTAAATGGATTCTATGTTGCACTATGGCTGAACTTATTCCCTTAATGTCCTTCATCGTCCATCCAATGGCTTCCCTATGTCTTTCCAAAATAGACATTAAGCTGTCCTCTTGTTGCTCAGTCAGGTGGGATGCTATGATGACTGGCAAGGTGTCCTTTCTGCCCAGGTAGGCGTACTTGAGGTGTTCAGGCAGGGCTTTTAGCTCTAGGGAAGGTGTTGCTTCATTGGAGATAATCTTTGGGCTTTCAATCCTAGGATGGGGTACACTGGGGCTTGATGCCCAATCCACTGCTGAATCTATGATCTGGTCTAAATTAAAATCCTCAGCCTCAAGATTAAACTCTGCCTCAGTTTCTGTCTCCATGCTGTCCTCATGCTCACTGGTCAAGTTTTCAATAGAATTGACCTCAAACGTCTGATCATTGATATCCCTAGGTTGTCTTCCAAGATTGAAGACATTGACTTCCTTCGTCATGTCTCCAAAAGTCAATCGCATGGACCCGTTCCTACAGTTGATTATGGCATTGGCTGTAGCAAGGAATGGGCGCCCTAAGATGACGGGAGTTTTAGACCTAAGATTGGACACGGGTTGGGTCTCAAGCACAATGAAGTCAACGGGGTAAATGAAATCTCCGACCCGGATGAGGACGTCTGTGATTTTCCCCTTCGGGATCTTCACAGATCGGTCAGCTAGCTGAATGGTGACTCGAGTTGGGCTTAGCTCGCCCAACCAAGTTGCTGCTATACTGAGAGAGGTAGCAAGTTGATACTTGCTCCCAGGTCAAGAAGCGCTCTACTGATTTCGGTCTGTCCTATGGTGCAGGAAATGGTGGGACATCCGGGATCCTTGTATTTCACCGGAATGGGACCAGACAGAATTTCGCTTATATTAGTGGCCAAGAACACTTTCTTGGGCACATTGATCTTTCTCTTCTTCGTACACATATCTTTAAGAAATTTGGCATAAGCCGGGACTTGTTGGATAGCGTCAAGAAGTGGCACATTCAATTTGACCTGGTTGAACATCTCTAGCATTTTCTCCATGTGCATATTTTTATTGTTGTTCCTAAGCCTATTGGGAAAGGGTGCTACAGGCTTATGAACTTGTTCAGCAGCTTTGTCTTCATCAGATGTTTGTGGAGCGGATTGGGAGGAACTAGCAGAGGTGGAGGCAGGAGTGGGATCGGGATGGACTGGACTTTTTTGTTGGTAGACCTGGTTGTCTACCTTCTTTCCAGATCGCAGTGTGTGAACAGCATTACACTGGTTAATCGATGGATCCTGAATTTCATATGCTTGGTTGGAGGTTTTTGGGTTAACTAGCGGCTGACTAGGCAAAGTACCCTTAGGTCTTTCACTTAGGGAGCTAGCTAACTGGCTCATCTGCATTTCCAACCTTGATATGGCCTGTGAATGATTGTTCAGAGTTTGCCCCTGGTTCTGCATGAAAGCAGCTTGGGACTTTATGAAAGCCTCTATACTCTCCTCCAATTTACTGATTTTCTTTTCCATTGGTGAGCCTTGGGAGGAGGAAGCTGGGGCTTGACTGGGAAAAGTTGGTGGAGGAGTAGGATGGTGAAAGTTGTTGGAAAAATTAGGCCTGGGAGGATTGTTTGGGGCCCAGGAGAAATTTGGGTGACTCCTCCAGCCGGGATTGTATGTCTGTGAGTAGGGGTTGTGAGGCGGCCGCGAGTAAGCCGCGTTTATGTGTTCCGGTGGCACTTGCTGGGCATGGAAAACAGGGCACTCTTCAAAAACATGGTTTGGTGCCTGACAATATGAACAACCCGGATTGTAAATTGGTGGTGGGTTGATCTGGTTGACACTGGCAGGCTCTTTCATTTTTAGAACCTCTATCATTCTCATTAGGGTAGCAATCTTAGCCTCAGCAGCTATGGATGATTCTAGAGATAGAAGCACTCCTCTTGAAGTTATAGATTGTGAATTCTTAGGTTTTTCCGAGGCTGGTTCCCATTGCAGGGTTTTCTCCGCTAAATCGTCAAATAAATCCCAACCCTGATTCTCATCCTTCTGCAAGAACCCTCCCTGACACATGGTTTCCAAAAGGGTTTTTGTCTGATAATCTAATCCATCATAGAGAATCTGGCACTGACGCCATTTCTCCATACCATGGTGAGGGCACTGAGCTAGGAGATCTTTGAATCGCTCAAAGTATCTGCAAAATGGTTCACTCGGTTCTTGCCTAAACTGCATAATGTTCTTCCTAATGAGGGCAGTTTTGTGAATTGGATAGAATTTCTTCAAGAAGGCCTTGACGAAATCATCCCAGGTCGTGACTGAATCTGCTGCCAAGCTGTACAACCACTTCTTAGCTAGGTCTTTTAGGGAAAAAGGGATGAAACGTAACCTAACGGCATCGTCTCCTAGCTGAGGTATACGCATCATGAGGCATACTTCTTCAAATTCCCTAACAAAGAAGTATGCGTCCTCTGATTCTAAACCATGAAATTTGGGAAGAGTGTTAATGAATTGGGGCTTTAACTCGAAATTATTGCCATTTGCTTCAGGAAGTTTTATGCAAGATGGAAGTGAAGTTCTGATCGAGTAAAATCTATCCTGAAGCGACGCGATCACCGGTTCTGGATGCAAGGGTTGAGCAGTGTTTCTTATTAATCTGGAAGTTGACGGATCTCTCACCTACTCTTGCATGTAGCACGCCACAACCAACGCAAAAACAACAAACAATCAAAAAGAGTGAAAAACAAACAAAAGAAAGAAAAACAACCACAAGCCTTAGTCTAAGGTACCTGGACCTAGACGACTACTAACTGGTCGATTCTCCGGGGAAGGTTGTTGCAGGAACTCGACTACAAGCTAATCGGCCAGGAAAGGGCAAAGCTCGGGGGGAGGTATCCGGGCGGAGCCACGGGCCTAATTATGCCAAACCACGGAGCTTTTGAGGCTTTACCTCTCAATCCACTTTCCTTAGACACCGATTTTGCAGGAGTATAGTTCTTACAATTTCCAACCTTGGTTAATCTCTTAGTGAGTCCGAGATGTCCCTAGGGCCAACGTCTATTGATTTTTAGTTAAGGCTTGGGAATGTGTGAGTGCACTTGGAGATGGTTTTTAGGCTAAGGAAGGGTGATGAAATCCCTACCTTATCTTGTTTATTTGGTTTTGCCCTTAAAGTCAATTGTGCAAGTGTACAGTTTATTCACAACAAGGTAACATTCAAAGCGGTAAATCACTTCAAAATATTGGTCCTATTCTATATGAATGGACACGTACCTTTTCTCCAGCACTCTTCAACAAAAATTAAAATGAATTGAAATAGACACGTGCCCTAAATGCAAAAGTCTAGTCCAAATTTCAATTAAGCAACAAATGAATTTCTGTTGAGTTTATTACACATGCATAGGGTAAAGCATTCAAGGAAACTAAAAAAAAACTTAGAAAGCAATTTTTTTTTTAGCAGCTTTCGGCAACCCTGCAAACGAGTAGGTTAGTACTTCAATCGAAAAAACTCGTTTTTACACGAATTTTCCGAGGGCAAATAAATCCTCGCGCAATGTCCTTGGCCACCTCTTTTGCTTCCCTTGAAAGTGAGCTCCTTGGTACTTCTCCTACACAAAAAGAAAAAGAACAATCTTTAGTAGTGAACAATAAAGCTGTTCCCTCCCCGGCAACGGCGCCAAAATTTGATCGGCAAAAAGCAAGCACAAGAAAAGTAGAAAGGGAGTGTGGGTTAATGTTACTGCTTTTGCGATTCTTCCGTAGTAGCGAAGTGGCTATACGGGTCGTATCCACAAGGAGGGAGAGCGATAGAAGCTTGATGCGGCTTTCAAAGTTCAAGAAGAAAGAAAGTTCTTGTTTCCAAATAAAGAATTGAAAAGTGAAGACAAGTTGTTTTTAAGAATCGATGAAAAATGTTTTGGTGGTTTGTAAAAAGTGGATTCTTTAGTTGTAAAAATGCATGGCTAACTTTTCTACTAAGTGCTCCCACTAATTTCTAACTTTTTGAAGATAGCCTCACGATGGATCATAGGCAAACACAACCCTTGTGCATTGGAACTAATCACGTGGAAATCGAGTGAAAGTTCATTCTAAAACTTAGCCTTACACGGCAAAAACTCGGACATTCCCTTATCAAGATCCGATAGAAGGCGAGAATAAAGGAAGACTCGAGTGCACTATTCGTATCGGCAAAGTTAAAAGGAAATGTCTCTAACTTACAATAACAAGTACACAACTCATAGATCATCAAAACTCATTAAGCATGAAGTATAAGAAAGTAGATACTTGTAGGTAATTTAGAGTTAGAACCCTCGTCTTAAGATGCCATAACTCTCATTTGCACAAGGCTTGTTTGGCACTATTGGCTCATGCGGGTTATCAAACAAGTGTTAGAAATTAGTGGATTAGTAGTTAGTTAGCCATGCTAATGAGAAAGTTAGTTAGCCATAAAAAGAAAATAAACAACAAAGGAAAAGAAGTGGAAAAGAAGAGAGTTACACTACAACAAGAAACAAATAAAGGGAAGAAGTAAAGAACAACAAGTTTACACTACAACAATGAAGTAAAAGCAAATGCAAAGACAAGTAAATGGAATGAAGGAAGAGAAATAGTACTTGTATTATCTTGTCACCCTTCAAATACAACTCTTTACACACTCTCTCTCTCTTTCACTTTAATGGCTAAGACCTAAAACTAGAACTAGAAGAACAACAACAACAACAACTACAAAGAAAATCAAACTACACAACTTTTCTCTCTGGATCCCCCCAACTGAAGAACCCAGGAGGGCTTTTATAGGCATCAGGAATGAGGGGGGCCAGGGGACAAACCCTGGCCCAAAACGTGGCGCGCCGCGCGTCCACATGGCCGCGGAAACGTGGCATATGCCGCGTTTCCGTGGCAGTACTTTGGCGGCGTGCGCAGCGCCGCCTGCTGCGCGTCGCCTGGTTGTCCCCCTGTTGGCTGGATTCCCGATTTCTGGTTTTGTATCTCTGGTTTTGACGAAACCAGCCTCTTAAGTCAAATGACTATCTTTTAGGCCTTTTAATCACCAAATAAATGGTGATTTAGATCTTCTTCTTCATTTGCCCACCATGGATCTAGGATCAAGCAAGCAAGGTTTTATTAGTAGAATTTTACATGAAATAAATATGAGAATGTGATGAAAATTACGCAAAAGTAGAGACTAATCAGCCGGTCGACCGAACGGTCGACTCACTGAAGGTAACCCACTCTCGGGTTGCCCCGGTCGACCGGCCAGAGAGCCGTTGCTCTCTGGTTCAGGGCCCGGTCGATCGGGCGGTCGACCGGCAGGCTCAACGGTCAAAAATTTGACCGTTGGCCGGTCGACCGGCCGGTCGATCGGAAGGCCATTATGGGCCTAGTCAGCTGCCAACGGGCAGAATTCTTTTGGGGGTTATAAATACCCCATTTGAGGTTGGTTTTTGTTAAAACTTCCAAGAGCAAAATTCTCCCATTCTCTAGTGTTTTATTTCAAGTTTCAAAAAGAGTTTTAGAGCTTTAAAGATTTGATCTTCATTTTGTTTTAAAGGGTTGAAAAATTCAAGAAAAAGGAGAAACTTTGGATTGATTTTTGATCTTCATTTTAATCTTATCCTAGTTGTTTTCCCAATAGTTTTCTTTGAGTTTTTGATTTTCAAACTCTTTATTTTCCACACTTGAGCTATCTTACTATCCTATCTATTTAGGATCTTTATTTTGTGGAAAAATTGGTTTGTGGTTGAGATAGACCACCAAGTTGTAAACTTCCTTCTTTGTGATATCCGATTGATTTGGTGTCCCTCTATTGTGAGGTGATTGTGGAAGTTGTGGTTGGCTCCCTCTAGTGAGAGGTGGAGATTGTGTTTAGCTCCCTCTAGTGAGAGGTGGAGTTTGTGTTGGAATCCCTCAAGTGTGAGGTGATTGATTTGTATTGGCTTAGTGCCTACCCCTCTTGTGTGAGGTGGTTTTTGTGTTGGTTGTGTATTGCCTCTAGTAAGAGGTTATATTTGGTGGAGAGAGGAGTTGTGTACTTCCCGGTTGTATTTGCCCCAAATTCTCAGTGGAGGTTCCCTGTGTGGGAGTCCTGTGTGGACAAGTTAGTGGAAATTCTTCTGTGTGAAGGCGGGGACGTAGAGCTGGGTGCTCGAACCTTGAAACATATCCGTGTGTTAGCGATTGATCTATTGACTCTCTAACTCTCTCTTTACTTTGAGCATTGCATCATATTGCCATATCATATATATGCTTGTGTTGTTTGTGTGTGCCTCACTTGTGTTTAATCACGAGAGCTTCATATAGCACCTCAACTCTTATTCAGAGGAATCAAGAGGAGTTAGTCCAGAGCCCTTCACCGGAAATTCGGCTACACTCGTTGGTTATATTAAGTGTGTTGCAATTTAGTTTTAAAGTTCGCATTTTGTTCATTAGATTAGCCGTACACCTATTCACCCCCTCTAGGTGTACTTTCACTGGCTTCCTCTGTCCATTTGGTACTGAAGGTGCTGGCAAAGCACAATTTAGTACTCCCGTTCTTCTATGGGGACAGCTTCCTATTGCATGGTCACTGGAACCACATGTCAGGCATAATCCATTTGCCTATGGCAGTTCTGTTGAGAGTGACATAGTTTCTGGCAATAATTACAAACAGGAAATGGTTGGGTTATCTGGGAAGGGTTGGTCGAAATGGTCGTCTAATTATTGGGACTTTTGCAGCTCTGACTGGCCTCGTCTGCCCAATTGTTTAAATGACCTTTTCATGGCCTAGCTCCTTATCTGGTTAAGTTTCTTCTTCTCCAGTCCTCGCTCCACCTCCCGAGCTATAGTGAGGACCTGAAAATATGTTTTCAGCTGTTGGGGAATTAAGAGGACTTGAATATCTATTTGTAAGCCCTATTGAAATCTACTTGCCCACTTTTCTTCGTCGATCACCATATATAGAGCAAAACGGCTAAGCCTTAGGAACTCAGCGGCATACTCATCCACAGATCGTTCTATTGCTGAAGTCGAATGAACTGTTCTCCCGTCTCCTTCTGAGTTATGGTAGGAAAAATCTATCATAAAAGCTCTTTGAGAACTGGTCCCAAGTGACGGGTTTATCAGTCTCGCTTCTTCAACTAGCCACAAGGTTCTGACTACATCTTTTAGTTAATCATGGCGACCACTATCTGATTTTACTTTGAACCCGAGCTACATTCAAAAGATCAGTAGTGTTTGTAGATTGTCTATAAATCACTGAGGAAAGTCATCAAAAAGCAGAGTTTTATACTCTAGACGCAAAGCTAATCATAGCCACTCGTGAGTCAAAGCCCGCATCTTAACTTCACTGCAATGGCCAAGACGCAGAGCTTGAAGACCGCGCCTCAGCATCACTGCAGTACCAAAATGCGAGGGTCGAAGCCCGTGTCTTAACATCACTGCAATGGCCAAGACGTAGAGCTTGAAGACCGCGCCTCAGTATCACTATTGCACCAAGATGCAAGGGTCGAAGCCGCGTCTTAACATCACTGCAATGGCCAAAGCGCAGAGCTTGAAGACCACGTTTTAGCCATCTATGCAATACCAAGACGCAAAGCTCAAAGCCCTTGTTTAGTAGAGTTCGAAGCCCTATCTAGCAACTTAGCATCCAACAACACTATAATATAATGCCAAAATGGAGGCTCAAAGCCTGCGTTTCAACTGTAGAGAAGCCATGCGTCTCGGTTATAACTGCCCTCATTACTGGGTCAATTACTGCCCACGTAATGAGGAGAGTTAACCTCCATTATGGAGGGTTTTTTTTGGGATAATTTTACCCATGAAACCCAATAAATAGCTTAGTTTGCTATGCAGAGGGGATCAAATTGGTCAGATTATTAATTGAATTTGAGAAGTTTGATCAGAATCTTCAGCTGAGGAATACTAAAGAGCTCAATTCTTCTGTCAACTTGCTAAGTTCAAGTTTTTACCCAAGTCTCTTTGAGATTCTATTTGGATAGGAGTTGTGCAACTTTATCCATAATATGAAGAGAAGGTTCCCAGAAGACCCTGATGTTCACCCGGTCAACGAAAAATAAGAATCACTTTCCATCGCTACATCAAGAACCTAGCATTAAACAAAGAGGAGATTTGAGCTTGAATATCTCCTCTCTCTTGTAATCGGAGTATTGATTAGTTGTAATCTTTCATTGATTCAAGGAAATTTTACGATTCATATTTTCAATTTTTTAACCCAAACAAGAGTTGTGACTCCGCTGGGGACTACTTTCTCTACTGATGAGCAAGTCGTGGCGCAAGGTGACGTCACCTTCATGGGAAGAACGGTGAAATTTCTTATCGTGAAATTCGACTAGACAAAGTATGAAGAGTTCCTCTCCTCTGGCTCCAAGAGCCCTAGGGCGCAGCAGTACCATAAGTCTATTTGCAGATCTGCTCTCGGGTCCCTTCGGAGACTTCTCCAAACATGGCCTGTACAGAGAGCATCATTGCTGGCTGTATCACACGTAAGGCCTGCATCAACATCTCTCACGAGACCCGCGAGGCCAACGTTGTTGAAGGTCAACCCAGTCACACCCTTCCTCTTCCTCAGCTCCAGGTGACCAGGAGTTCCCAACAACCCGTACAGCGTAACCAGAATGCCGAACGTCGACAGAGGTGACGCGAACGTTGACAACAGACTCGAGAAGCTGGAACAACTATCTGTCCAACAGATATAGAATGCAAGGCTCATGCTTGCGTTCCTTCTGAGCTGCACAAGGTGCGCGAAGTCTGCGTTTGGAGACCAAAACGTGAAGCTCAAGAAGCTTGCATTGTCGAGGTCTCACCTCTTAAACACGACGTTCAGCGACGTGAGGTCTGTGTCTCTTCTTAGAAACACGAGACCTGTGTCTCTACCACAGAACGCAGGACTCAGAAAGTTCGTGTTCCCCAAATGTCGCTGGCCGAACATAATAATCAGCAACGCGATGTCCGCGTCTCTTTTCAGCAGAGGCATGAGACCCGCGTTTCAAAGTCAAAACGCGAGAGTCGCGTCCTTCCTGCAGAACATGAGCTCCATATCTCTAAACCCTGCATTTCAGATCTGCGATGCAAGGTTAGCTTTCAGAAGCTGAAAAGTCCTCAAAAAATTCAAGGCTAGTCTCTTTAATTCCCATCCGATGGATCTGAGGGATTATCTGACAAAGAAGAGGAGTGCTCATCAAATCGCTCCATCATGTTGTTGTGAATGGCTCATCACAACAATACTCGCTGAATGTCATAGCAGCTCACATGTAAATAAGCAGTCGGTATTCAGGCGATTAACGTCAACCTCCTGATCAGCCAAAAGACGTCGTTCCCACACAAAGAGAACCTTCTATGATATAAAGTACCCCGAAGTCACTACGAACATGGTGGGTCCAAGCACTACGCCAAGCAGAAGTAAGAAAAAATAGCCAATAGTCAGCTCTGATGAGTCTGATGCTGAACCGGAAGAAGTGTACCAGCATACCCGCACTCGAACTGGCTTGGTAGCCCCAGTCAATTACAGTGCCCTAGCCCATGGCATTGAAGTAAGTGAATCGCACTCTGCCATTGCAGAATCGCAAGCCTCAAACTCTTCTGTAGAGAAGGAAGCCTTTGCGTATATGGCAAACACTCCTGAGGAGGTAGCCAGGCGCTTTGAACAGCAAGCCTAAGCCCAGAGGAAATAATTCGATATGATTCGCTCCCAATAAGAATCTATCGACATCCTCAAGCAAATGCTTTCACAATTGCTTGAGGGCAAGAAGAAGACGAAGCCAAAACTCCTTCTAAGAAGTCTAAAGGCAAATGGAAGGAAGAGGAGAGTTCATTTTCTGCGCATACTGAGGAGGAGGAACAGTCCAACTCTAAGTCGTCCAAGCCTTCGTCTGAAAAGGGAGGCAATTCAGAGAATGGGAGCACTCATTCTAAAAGAATGAATAAACTATAATAGCGTCTGAAAGCCCTCGCCAATTGGGAAGGCCTCCAAGAAGCAGGAGTGGTCCGGCCGTACCGACTGAGTGGGATCTTATCCCGTACCCTCCTAAGTTCAAATCTCCAACCCTACAAGCCTTCGACGACAAGGGGTCACCGAACCAACACATATACTATTTCAAGTTTCAGACAGGAAATATAGTAGCAAATGATGCCATCTTGGCACGTTTGTTGCACTCTGAAGGGACTCACTTTTGAATGGTTCATGAAGCTCCCAGAAGGCTCCATCAAGAACTGAGGAGATCTGGAGAAGCTTCTCCTTACACGCTTCTTCGAAGACGATTCAGAGATCACCATGCCAACTCTCCTGGCAACGAGACAACGAAAAGAAGAGTCGATCAAAGCATTTATGGAGAGATTTTGTAATATGGCACTCCAATGTCCTAGTGGTATGACCCAGGCCACCCTGGTAGAAACATGCCATCACAATTTATAAACTTCACTCCTAGCCCAGATAGGAGTTGTTGAAAGCCGCACCTAATAGCAGTTGGTCCAGCAAGGTGAATAGACAGAAGAGATTATTGGCAGAGTTAAGGCAGAAAAAAACATGCCTGACCCGAAAAATTGACAAAGCGCATGCCAAAAGTATCTTTCCAATCGAAAAGGAAAGACACATTGGCGACAGAGATGAACTCTCCCATTAAGCCTCAGCCGGCTAGAGGGGGTAGTTCTTCAAGTCAGCCGTGCGCCAACAGGCAGTACTCCTTCAAGGACTAGCATATCGATTTGTTATTCAAGTTACTCAACAAGAGCAAAAGATTAAAGCTTCCTAAAGCTAGACGTCTCAAGAAGGTCAGCAAGACCGACAATCCCAACTACTGCTTGTATCACTGGATGCTGGGGCATCCTATTAAGAGCTATTATATCTTTAAAGACATCCTTCAAGCTCTGATTGATGCGAAAGTGCTCAAGCTCTGCCCGGAGCAGAAGAAAATGACAGCTAACATGACATCATTTCTTCAGTTTGGGGTACAGCCTCCAACGCCAGCCGAGTAGTTCCCATCCCGAAAGGGGAACTAAGGGTACTTAATATAGATCCACATCACCAATAGGAGAAAGGTCTCATACCTGTTCCTACTCCTCTGGGAGAAATCATGTGGGTTCATCCCGACCTTGTGGAAAGTCAACAATGGACTACTGTTACCAACAAAAAGTCCAAAAGCATGGCAAAAGCTTCACTTTGCAATGTGGTGTGTGCTTCCTCCCAGAAAGCAGAGCCTGATGTCCCCTCACTAACCGACTCGAAGGAGGAGACAATATCCTTACCGCAGAACTGAACGCACTGCTTATGACTGAAACTCATTCGGGTCAGTCATATTTGAAGAAATACAATTATATGATGGCAAATCAACCTAAACCCACCCCTAAACCGACCAAGCAATTCATGAAGCAACCCGTGAAGAAACAAAAGGAGATTCGGTATGTCAAAGCCCTCCCAAAGGACAAAGCAGAAGGAACTTCAGCGTATTATCACTTCGACGTCCTGGCTCAACTGGCCGACATCCCGGCCAGGATCACCCTTTATGAGCTCCTGAGACTGTCAAAGTCAACCGAAGAAGCTTTAGCTAATGCTGAGGTCGTCATGGCCCAGATTCTGGCTGCACCACAGGAGGAAGATGAAGAAGACTGCCTCCATGCCTCTCAACATCGCATCACCTTCATGCCAGATGACATTCAGGTTAAGGGGAAACAGTAGGCCATCGTACTTCATAAGGTACATTGGATCGTCTGAAGTGAACCGCATTCAGGTAGATCCAGGATTAGCGTTGAGCATTATGCCCCATCGAGTCATGCAACACATGGAGATCCCCACTCACCGGTTGAGCGCCACCCAAACGACCATTTATGGTCTCAACGCCAATGGTACGCGCCTAATGGGGAAGATTAAACTCATATGTCAGATTGGGGACCTAAAATCTGAAGTGACGTGCTATGTGATTGACGTGACACTTCGTATAATTTGCTGCTGGGATGACCATGGATTCATCGCAACTCCATCGTCCCTTCCACTCTCCATCAAGTTATGAAGTACATTGACAGAGATGGAAAAGTCCGAACTTTGATCGTTGAAAGGCATCCATTCAAGGGGGTAGAGAATTACTTCACAGACTCCCTCCTGTACAAAAATTCCCTGGAGATAAACGAGAATCCCCAGCCAGAGGAACCGACGCTGGTAATAAAGTTGATATTGAACCAGAGGCAGAGGAAGAATGTCTTTTGGAGCTGAATCCGCCTGCAACGAGAATTAGTAAACTCAATGTTAATAACACCGCCAATGATGTAGGTGAGTGTTATATTAATAAATAATTAGATTTGACTTACCTTTCTGTGTTTGCTCCTGATTCTGTGCCATTAGTTACTAGTACCGATGTGGGTAATGACCCTGGTCAGTAATAGATGCCTTGATATCATTGCATGTACCAGTGAAGTCATCCCTCACGGTATACCAAGGCGTCAGTGAAGCACAAGGATCTTTATTCAAAGTTGAGCAAGACGCAAAGGCCAAAGACTGATCCTTTTCAGAAGAATTGAGTCTGAATTAGTGCCTCACGAAGACTCAGAAAGCGAGAATGAACCCCCTCAATTCTCCCATTATGAGCCAAATATACTCAAAATGATAGAGAACATGGGGTATAACCTAACAAGTGGTCCCGGGTTAAACATGGCAAAGGAAGAAGAACATTGCTTTGACCCTTCGTTCAAAAATGGAAAGCCCTGATTATTATCATCAAACTCGCTGAGGGTTGGGTTATATGTCAACTCTAATCCCGTCAGCCTCTAAGTCTGAAGATTCATTATACCTTAATTACTCGTCAAGCACATCATCATGGGAGTCAGATGTCAGTGTCGACAACATCTTCAAAGAACTTTCGGTAAACATGGTTTTAATAAGCCACCCGCAAGATGGAGATGAAGAAATGATCCAGTCGGATACAGATCCTTAGATCAAACACCTAAACGCTCTCTGGACATTCGCTTTGAATAACGCGAACCACCTACAGAGGATAAGATTACCCAGATCAATCTGGGTGATGAGGCTAATCCTAAGTCCATCTTTATAAGTGAAAGCTTATCACCCTCCGAGAAGAAAGATCTAATATCTCTTGTGCGAGAGTGTATAGATGTTTCGCTTGGAACTACAAGGATATGCCTAGGCTTGATCCTCAAGTGGTTATGCATCACCTCAACATCAATTCGGATGTGAAGCCTGTTAAACAACAGCAGTGACGGTTTCGTTCAGAGATAATGGAAGCAATACAGTCAGAAGTCAAGAAGCTTATAGATTCCGATTTCATCAGGGAGGAACATCATCCTGATTTTGAAGCCAATATCGTTCCTGTTACCAAGAAGAATGGGAAGATTCATATTTGTATTGACATCTGCGATCTAAATGAGGCATGTCCTAAGGATGAGTTCTCCCTTCCAATCACGGATGTCATGATCGACAACACCTGTGGGTTCGAACAGATGTCTTTCAAGGACAGATTCTTGGGATACAATCAAATTAAGATATACCCTGATGATGAAAAGCATACATCTTTTAGGACACCATTAGGGGCATATTGGTATACATTCATGTCCTTCAGATTGAAGAATTCAGGGGCAACGTACTAGAGAGCTATGAATGTAATTTTTCATTAGCATATTTAAAATAGTGGAATGCTACGTTGACGACATTGTAGTAAAAAGTCGTGCAAAAGGCGATTACATAGCCGATCTGAAGACAATATTCGATATTATGCGAGCGCATTAACTGAAGATGAACCCCACCAAATCCTTCCTGGGGGTAGCCAGCGATAAATTTCTCGGGTTTATTGTTACATCCGAAGAAATCCACCTCGACCCAGAGAAAGTCTGCGTTGTTCAGGAGATGCAACCTCCAAAAAGTCTTAGAGAGCTTAGAGGATTGCAAGGGCAGCTGGCATATATACGGAGGTGTATCTCAAATCTCTCAGGACGATGCCAACCTTTCACAAAATTAATGAAGAAGGGTATTTCATTCATTTAGGATGATGCTTGCCAACAAGCGTTTAAGGAAATCAAACAGTTCCTTATGCATCCACCTGTCCTTACATCTCTAGCATCAGGAAAATCTTTCCTGATATACGTATGAGTGATGGATCATTCTTTAGGGGCTTTACTAGCCCAGAATAATGATCAGGGACACGAGCAGGCAATCTACTACCTGAGCAGAAGTATGATTGGAGCTGAACATCGATACAGTCCGATCGAAAAGAATGCTTGGCATGGGTCTTCGCCATCTAGAAAATGCGACACTACTTGATAGCCAAATTATACACGTCATATCAAAAGTCAATCCTCTAGGATTGCTTCTGATAAAACCATCATCACTAAATGGTCGATTGGCAAAATGGGCCATGTTGTCTCCCAATATGAGATGAAATTCTTGCCATAAAAAGCTATAAAGGGATAGGCAGTAGCAGATTTCTTGGCTGAGCATCCAGATCCAAGGGCGACCAAACTTTATGAAGATCTCCCAGATGAGATCACTGAAGTTTGCTTGACCTAGACATCTTTTGAAAGACAGGTGTGGCAACTCTTATTCGACGGCGCATTGAGAACGGGTCCACAAGGAAATATCATAGCAGGAGTGGGGGTAATACTTGTCTCCCCATAGAACTACGTAATCCCTCGTGCATTCTCATTAACTGAGCAATGTTCTAACAATGTAGCGGAATACAATGCTCTCTTGATTGGGATACAAATCGCCGATGAGATTGGCATTAAAAATCTCAAAGCGTACGGTGAGTCGAAGCTCAACATCAACCAGGTTCGCGGGGAGTACGAGGTCAGACATGAAGACTTAGTACCCTATCATAATGCAATTGTTTGTGTGGCAGAGAGGTTCAGAAACTTCTACATCATCACGTACTTCGCTAGCAAAATGCGCATGCAGACGCACTGGATCTCTAACTGCTTCCTTTGCTCTTCCAGCAGAAGCGGCAGAGAAAATACTCATCTACCACCACGACTTGTATTTTCCAATATTTGCTTTTGAAGACCACCAAAAGCCGACAAAAGATCTTCAAGTCAAAGAAGCTTTAGAGACTTCAACAGGCCCAGAGCTCAGGGATTGGCCATTCCCTACATCGATTATGCATTGTACGATATTTTGCCTGATGACCATAAAGAGGCGGCTGCTATTAGAAGGAAAGCCCCTAAATTCTACTATAATGCGATCACAAGAATACTATATCACTGATCGCATGATGGAATTCTCCTCCGCTGCCTGTCATATAAAGAGGCACAAGAAATACTCAAAGAGGCTCATGACGGCACGTGTGGAGCTCACCAACCAAGTCCAAAACTTGTGGATCGACTCTGAAGACTCAGATATTATTGGCCAAAGATAATCCCTGACGCCATCGCTTATGCCAAGCAATTCCCCGCTTGTCAGATCCATGTGACTTTATTCACAAGGCACCGAGGCATCTTCGCCCTACAACTTCTTCATGGCCGTTCGAAATGTGGGGAATGGACGTGGTTGGTTCTATCAGCCACCTTTATCCAAAAGATATCAGTTTATCCTAGCCATAACCGATTACTTTTCTAAATGAGAGGTAAAGGCATCTGACGTGATCAAGTTCATTAAACATCACGTTGTCTATCGCTTTGGCGTGCCATGATGGATTGTCCATGACAATGGGCCTCAGTTTGTCACCTAAGCCTTTCAGCGATTCTGCGACAAGTTTAGGATCCAGAGTGTGTCTTCAACAGCATACTACCCAGCCATTAATGGCCTTGCAGAAGCTTCCAACAAAACCATTGGAAAACTTCTAAAGAAATTCGTCTCAAAGAGCCAACGAGACTGGGATGATAAGTTAGGCGAATGCTTATGGGTTTATCACACGACGGTGAGAACCCGATAAAAGCTACACCGTTCTCTTTGGTATACGAGTGTGAAGTTGTACTTCCACTAGACATCCAGATCCCATCTCTACGCGTCGCCCTGATGACAGAGATGACAAATGAGGAGAAGCATTGGCTGCGACTTCGGTAGCTCGAAGCTTTAGACAATAAACGTCTGCAAGCTCAACAACAAATTAAACTCCATCAAGCTTGAATTACCAAAGCCTTCAACAAGAAAGTCAAGGAGCGGACTTTCAAGAAAGGTGACCTTATCTTAGCTGTCAAAAGACCCATGGTGATGACGCATAAGACTAAAGAAAAATTCTAGCCTAAATAGGAAGGACCATTTGTAGTAGAGTCGGTCTACTCAAATGGAGCATACCGCCTTACAACCCCAGACGACGATACGCTCATGATGCCGATCAATGGAAGATTTTTGAAAAAATACTGTCCTTAACAGAATTCTTCTTATGTTTGGTTAACATTACACCTCTAATCAAAACTGTCTGATCCAAGATGTTTGGAAGAGCGCCAAAGAAAAGCTTTTATCCTCCTTCACTGGATCACATCACGATCGTCAGTATCGAACTGATCGAACGTTGGTTACATCATGATGCATGACGTAAAAAATGAAGAAGAAACAAAGTGCGAAAAGTTTAGTCTCCTCAGACGATGAAGATGACACTTGGACCAAGGAAGGCTAAGTGATTGGGGCTTTACCACTAAGAACCCCTGGAGTAGGTTTGGGCTCCACAATCCATGGGTTAAGCATCAACACACTCGGAGACTGAGATTGTTGTACCTCTGCCCCTCTCTCCTGAGCCGAAGAAGTTCCAGGCTGAGTTGAAACTCCTGGAATCTCAACTTTAACCCTCTCCACCACTTCTTTAGGCTGTTCAGCCCCTTCGTCCATGGTGGATTCGCCTGCAGGCTCTCCCTCTGCCAGGATCGCAGGGCCCCTACTACGCAAGCCTAGAGCAGGGAAGTGTTGGAGCTGCTTTCTCTTCTTCTTCCTCCTCCTCCCACTCCTCAGCACCAGGAGGGATTACTTCAGATATTCGGGCTGAAGCTTCAGCCTCAGATCTTCTTTTAGCCTTCTTCGGGCTGGGCTCGTCTTGGGAAGCAGAGGCTCGAGGACGCTTGGACACAACGTGCTGAACCCCCCGAATAGGATGTTCCTCTACGGCTCCTACTACAGGCTCAAACATCGAAGCCACCCCTGTCCTGCTGATCTCTCTCATTGCCTCCCTTTCTGCTTCCCTCTCCGCCTCTTGGTATTCGCTCATCCCTCGCATGCTACTCTTGGAACCCGACTTAACCTTATATGAGGCCGTAATACTCTTGATAAAAGAAGTATTCATTCCAAAGCTGGGTACCCTGCTTGCAAGGAAATACCATGTACAAAATCGAGGCTTGTATAGAAGTTGGGCGTCCTCTGAGGTAAACTGAAGATGGCCCTTGTTCCCCTAGCTACACTATAATATCACACACCGAGCGCCTTCAAATAGGTTAACGCTGAAGCGATGGCCAATGTTGGGGTTGCCGACGTATAGCTGATCATAGTCGAACTGCCTAGGAAAATGACTTGGCATGTAAGGATCGATCGTACACGAATCACCTTGTCAAAAGACCAGATATCCATGCCGGATGTTGATGAGCCACCAGAAGACTCCAGACAGTAACCGCATGAAATCATCCGGTCCTACAAGGTTGGCAAACTTATCCCCATAGCACGCATTAGAGATCTCGGGGAAGCATCTGTCAAGCAGATAATTCGAGCCGCTTAGAATAGTTTTTTTCGAATATAATACATATAATATTATGACCAGCTCGAATTCTCCAGCCTCTATACAAAAGGTACGAAGCCTTCTGAGGGAGCTACCACCGTCATCAGTGACGGGCAGTGCATAACGTACCAGGGCATCAGGTACATGTACGGAAGCTTGACTCTGGGATTAGGAGTCTTTACTTCTGGCCTCCCCTTTGAGTCCACCATTTGCCTGCCCTGGAAGTCCACAACAGCCTCCACCTGGCACAGGCTTTTTGTCAACACCTACAAACCACTCTGAATGCCTGCTACCATGGCTGGAAGGAGGAAGATTGACTTCCCATGTGCTAGCAAAACCACCGGGTACACCACATCGGCGACAATCACTTCATGCGGCCACGTAGGTACCACACAACGCTTTAACCACAACATGAGGAAGCCCGCCAGTAGAGCCCGGTCAGATATTGGAATCCGGGCCTAATGGTGAAAATTTTCAAAGACCATATCAGACTTGAAAGTATCCTCATTGGACTCTGTCGTATACGAGCTTGTAGAGGCACTGATCCTCTCAACAATCTCTTCATTAGTGCAAGGAGCCAAACTAGTTACTTGGCTAGACTTTTCATTTATGTCATGGAAAAAGGTAGCTCGCCTAGGACATCTGCTTAACGCCCTTGTTCCTCTAAATGGTCATTTGCCCGCAGATATGGAAGTGACATAACACTTCCTAGTAAGTCACGTACACCTGAGGGTCCTCCTTCTTCAATAGGTGAAGCTCCTTAGTAGTCGGGATATATTTTTCATATGGAGCATCTCCAATTACTAACCCGAAACCTCGTATAACTCATGAAGAGCGAGCCCCATCTCTCCAACTGGGGTAAAGAATATGCCCGTTAGAGGATTCTAACGCTCCAAGACACCATAAAAGTGGTGGGAACTCTGCAGGAGGCCATACTGAATGGCTCTAACAGCATGGTATAACCCTACCTGCCTCAACAAGCTCCCGAGCTCTGTAAGAACAAAGCCAACCATCCTACCCCACCATGACTTGTCGGTAGAATGGACCCACCCGGGCGGCCAAAAGTCAGTGGGAAAATCACCCCTCACCTTCAAGAATTGATTGATAAAGGCGGTGGCCAACTGAGGGGTTTCTCCTGTCGGATACTCGGCCCTGACCAATTCGGGATATAGTCTGAATACATCTAGCAGGGTATGCTTCATTTGCACCCAGTTTGTTGAGAGATATGTCGGAGATAGACTTAGAGAGGTCCCACTCCATTATGCGGTGTAGCGAAAGTGTACTGCAGATATGCTAAAGGGTACATCCTCTCAATGTTGGGAAGAAAAAACCTGCTATCCCCGATGTGGCGAAGCCATTTGTAGTCTCCATCATACAAGGCCTTATCGTCCTCAACGATGGCATCGCCGAAAAAGAAGTCGGGTTTCTTCAGTATGATACGAGTGTTAGGCTCGAACCACCTATTGGTCATAATCTATCGAAAGGTCAGCATATTAGGGTTGCTGAGCCTGTGTCGACACTCCCTTGATTTTAGAGCAAACACTGGGGGAGCCTCCTGAAGCACGAACATAAGGTTCAGATCAGCGCCACCTACGTGTCCAAAATGGCACTTCTTGGATAGAGGATTGGAGGGATATCGCACTGCAAAGAGGACAACATACAGTCAGAAATCTAAAAGAAAGATGACTAAGTGTTTGAAGCTCAGACGGATTGAGTCTAAACACGGAGATCAACAAAACCCGCGTCTAAACTCAAAGACGCGAGGCTTGAAGCCTGTGTTTTTAATTTCACAACTTAGAAATTTCTCTAAGTGTTGGACTCAGACGCGAGACTCAGTGAAGCCAACGTCCAACCCAAAAGATGCGAAGCTCACATGAAATCCACGTCTGAATTCCCCACTTAGGAAAATTCTCTAAGTGTTGGGATCAAACGCAAGGCTAAACGAAGCCCATGTTCAACAAGCAAATACGGACTCAAGCTGATGAAGTGAAGACGCGGAGGTCGTCAAACCCACATCTTGCCTACCAGTGCAAGAGTCGTGTCTGGATATCAAAAACACGAGCGTGAGCCCTGCGTTGGCGGCTCAGTTCAGAAGAGACTTAAGAGTTAAGATAACTCTTTAAGTATCTTAATGGTAAAAACTAGGTCAAATGGTTCTTTACCGGAAATGGGAGCCTTTTGCATGGAAGAGCCGCCCATTTGGACATCTGGAGCAGCAGCGCTTGAGGATGAAGCCACAGGTTTTGTTTTTGGGGCCATTTTAACCAAGAATTGTTTATAAAAGAAGGAAAGAAGAAGAAGCTTGGAGCTTTTCTTAAAGAGTTCTGAAAGCTCTTGACGCGAAGCTCAGCGGAGAAGAGAAGAGTCTAATGATGACTCTTGAAAGACTGATGTCTTTTATAGACACAGTAATCCACCGAGATACGTGACACATATCTCGAGCCTAATCTCTGTCTGACGCGTGGCAATTCGTCTCAAACACGAACCTCGTGTATTAAGGGAAAGGTGTCTCTTCAGGCTCCACCCGACATGTGTCATCGAGCCTTGAAAGCGAACCTCACGTATTAAAGAAAAGGCGTCTCCTCAAGCTTCGTCCGACACGTGGCATCGCGCCTTGAATGCGAACCTCATGTATTAAGGGAAAGGCATCTCCTCAAGCTCCACCAGACACATGGCAATGCACCCAGAACATGAGTCTCGCGTTTCACAGAGCCGTGTCTCCCCAGCATAGAGTGGTCTATGTCTCGACCTTGAAGTCTGCGTTACTTCAACCTAGTGAGAGCCGCGTCTCCACTCAATACTCGTGTCTCTCCAATGAATGAGAGCTGCGTGATGAGGTTCGCGTTTCTAAAGCACCGACCTTTGCATCTATGAGACTTGCATTCAGTCTTTGCTTCTGCAATCAATTCAACAGTACACTAGTGAAGGCAGATGACTATTTTCCTGATTCAGCAGTATACCAACAACCAGCTCAGAGCACCGAGGAGGTTCAGACTACGTATCCAGACACTCACAATGATCATCTCTGATGGCTTCAAAGGGTTTAACAGTACACTCACGAAGACCAAAATCTAGGCAAGATCAGGCTCAAGATATCTCAGAAGATTGCTAGTCCAGTCTTGAGAGCATTGCTTCCAGAAGAAAAAATCTAAAGTATTTCGAAACTCGTCCCAGTCAACCACGGAGTTTTGAAAACTTTGGAGGGGGTTCTATAGACTGTCTAAAAATCACTGAAGATAAGTCATCAGAAAACAGAGTCTACACTCTAGATGCAAAGCTAATCATAGCCACTCGCGAGTCATAGCCCGTGTCTTAACATCACTACAATGGCCAAGGCGCAGAGCTTAAAGACCGCGCCTCGGCATCACTGCAGTACCAAGATACAAGAGTCAAAGCCTGCGTCTTAACATCACTGCAATGGCCAAGACGCAAAGCTTGAAGACCGCGCCTCAGCATCACTGCTGTACTAAGACGCAAGCGTCGAAGCCCCCGTCTTAACATCACTGCAATGGCCAAAGACGCAGAGCTTGAAGATCGTGTCTCAGCCATCTAAAAAATCACCTAGAGGGGGGTGAATAGGTGACAATGCTAATCACGGGGCAAATAAAAAATTTAAAGCTACAACAATCAAGTTTCACAAGATGAATGCAAGCAAGTAAATATGACAATGATTATGATGAGCAAGAATAAGAGCAAGTATAGTAAAAGAGTACAAGAAAGTAAACCAATCGCAAACACAAGGATATGTTATCGAGGTTCGAGCACCCAGCTCTACTCCCCGCCTTCCCCAGAAGGATTCTAGCTACTTCCACTATCACAAAGAACAATTACAATGGAGTACCCAACTCCTACAATCTCAAGAACAAGTGATTTCCTTGGTAGTCAAAAGACCACAAACTCTCTCTTTCAAAAATCTCTTCCCTTACAAAGGTCCTTAGAGAATAATGAGTAGAATTGAAGCTCTTTTGTGTGTAAGGAAAAGAAATTGAAATCAGAGAAAAATCTTTTGAAAACCCTTCAGAAAATTGAGAGAATTTAGCACAAAAACCAAGAACTTTGAAAGCCTTAAACTTTTGAATTTTTAGCAATAATTGTTGTTATAACCAATCTCTCCCCAAACACCCCTATTTATAGGAGAGGGCTAGGGTTTAGGGATAAAAACATATTTACTGATGTTTAGGAGGTAATTAGATCAAAATATATCCTTAAACGAATTTTAAACACAAAAGACAAAAATAAACAGCTCTTAAAAATCTGCCCGTTACTGTTCAAACGGTCAGATCGGTCGACCGGGCCGGTCGACCGGTAGTACAAAAATTCGACCGTTATAGGCTAGCGGTCGACCGACCCGGTCGACCGATAAAACCTGTGAGCAAAAGCAATAGTCCGGTCGACTGCCTCGGTCGACCGACAGACATGCACATGGATACGTGCATCTGCCAGAACTTCGGTCGACTGGTCCGGTCGACCGGACCAGACTGACACAGACTCGGTCGACTGCCCCGGTCGACCGGATCAGGTCAAAAATTGATTTTAGAAAAGAAAACAAAGAGGATTTTGATTTTAACAAAAATACTTTTGAACAGGAAATAGAATTAAACATAAAGATGTATTTGTAGGCAAAAACTTGTATGCAAAATATTTTTGTATTATTTATGAGAAATTATTTTGGAATGAGCATGTGCGCAAAAACGTGTGTGATAGAGCTTCAAACCTATCCACTATTCTTTAACATACTATAAACTGAAAAATAAATTACATGAAGACTTCTTGAGCTATCTTCAAGTCTTTGAGCCATCCAATGCCTTGCTAGTGCCTTCTCTTCTATGATCCTTCCTTGATGTGCAATTTGCCTTCCTTGCTTGGTGGAACTTAGAAGTTCTTGCAATAGCTAAGCAAATGGTCTCTAAACATGGTACAAAACCTGAAACTCATCTTAACAAACTTGTTAGTACCAAATAGCTCTAATTTGGTTTGTCATCATCAAAACACAAAACAATTGGAGAGTGTAACCTCTTGGGCCAACAATCTCCCCCTTTTTGATGATGACAAAACAAATAGGCTATTGACAAAAATATATGGAGGAGAAAACTCCCCCTCAAATTATGCTATACATAAAACACAAGAATATGCTCTAGATACCAATAATTGAAATGATGCACCAATTATTGAAACTAATATAAAACACAAAAATTGCTCTTGATACCAAAAATACCAAAACAACTAAAACACAAGAATTCATTAAACCAAAACATATAAATTCATAAAACAAATCTTAAAATTAAAGCATATAAATTCATATGGAACCAAGACCAAATGAACTTATTTTTGTCATGTAAACTTATTCTCCCCCTTTTTGTCATACATCAAAAAGGGTTATGAAAAACATGTCTATTCAATAATACAAACATTAAGTTCTCCACAAATAAACGAAAATCTAGCAAAATCAAGGGTTTAGTGAAAATATCGGCTAGTTGTAAATCTGTGGAAACATAATCAATATCTATATCACCTTTCTCAAAATGATCTCTAAGAAAGTGATATCTAATCTCAATGTGCTTGGTCTTACTATGTTGATTTGCATTTTTGGTCATGTGTATAGTACTAGTATTATCACAAAATATTTTTATATGATCAAAGTGCAAATCAAAATCAAGGAGAGTATGTTTCATCCAAAGGACTTGTGCACAACAAGCCCCCGCGGCAACATACTCCGCCTCGGCGGTTGAGAGAGCTACGGAATTTTGTTTCCTAGAGGACCATGAAACAAGACAATTACCAAGAAATTGACATGTCCCACTAGTACTCTTTCTATCTACTCTACAACCCGCATAGTCGGCATCCGAATAACTAGTCATTGAAAAATCTATAGTTTTTGGATACCAAAGACCCATTCCAATAGTGCCCTTAATATAACGAATAATGCGTTTTACCGCAATAAGATGAGACTCTTTAGGACACGATTGAAATCTAGCACAAAGACACACACTAAACATGATATCCGGCCTACTTGCCGTCAAATATAAAAGACTTCCTATCATGCTTCTATATAATTTAATATCAACATTTTTACCTTGTTCGTCCTTATCAAGCTTGGTTGTAGTTGCCATTGGAGTGTTGCAAGCCTTTGATCCTTCAAGCCCAAACTTCTTTACTAGCTCCTTTGCGTACTTGGCTTGGTTAATGAAGGTTCCGTCTTGCAATTGCTTGATTTGGAGTCCAAGGAAGAAATTGAGCTCACCCATTGAAGACATTTCAAATTCAAGTTGCATGACTTTCTCAAAATCCTTGCATAAAAGCTCATTAGTAGATCCAAAAATTATATCATCAACATAAATTTGCATTATTAAAATATCATTATCAACATGCTTAGTAAAAAGAGTAGTGTCCACTTTGCCTTTAATAAAATCATTTGAAATGAGAAAACTAGAAAGCCTTTCATACCAAGCTCTTGGAGCTTGTTTCAATCCATACAAAGCTTTATCAAGTTTAAAAACAAAATCGGGATGAACATGATCAACAAAACCGGGAGGTTGAGAAACATAAACTTCTTCATTAATAAAACCATTTAAAAATGCACTTTTACATCCATTTGAAAAAGTTTAAAATTTTTAAAACATGCAAAAGCTAGTGTCATCCGTATGGCTTCAAGCCGTGCTACGGGTGCAAAGGTCTCCTCAAAGTCAATTCCTTCAACTTGAGTGTAACCTTGGGCCACTAACCTAGCTTTATTCCTAATGACATTTCCGGACTCATCCATCTTGTTTCTAAAGATCCACTTAGTACCAATTATTGGTCTATCGTGGGGCTTAGGAACAAGGTGCCAAACTTGGTTGCGCTCAAATTGATTGAGTTCCTCTTGCATGGCAAGCAACCAATATGGATCCGTCTCGGCTTCGAGAATGCCTTTGGGTTCAAAATGAGAAATGAAAGCAAAGTTACCACATAGGTCATGGAGTTTGGAGCGCGTAGTGACTCCTTTAGATGCATCACCCAAGATGAGCTCCTTAGGATGATTTGTAGCGTATCTCCAAGCTTTAGGAAGCGGTTGAGTGCTTTCCTCCTTATCCTTTTGAACTTCACCAATAGGATCTAGCTTTTCTTCTTGAGCGGGTGAGTCCTTCAAGGATAGTCTCTCCATGTCTTCACCTAATGGTTCAAACTCTACAACATTCTCAATCAAACACATTAGATTCTTCAAACTTAACATGCATGGATTCTTCAATGGTTTGAGAAGATCTAATGAAAACTCTATATGCTTTGCTAGTAGAGGAATATCCAACAAAGATAGCCTCATAAGCTTTAGCATCAAATTTACCCAAATTATCCTTAGTATTCAAAACAAAACACTTGCATCCAAAAACTTTAAAATATGCAACATTTGGTTTTCTAGAATGATACATTTCAAATGATGTTTTTGAAGAATTTTTGCACAAATAAATACGATTTGATATATAGCATGCGGTGTTTACGGCCTCGGCCCATAAATATTGAGGGAGGTCATATTCACTTATCATTATCCTAGCCATCTCTTGAAGTGTTCTATTTTTCCTTTCTACAACTCCATTTTGTTGTGGAGTTCTAGGACAAGACATTTCATGCTTAATTCCCTTTTCATCACAATAAGTCATGAAGAGTTGGTTAACAAACTCACCACCTCTATCACTCCTTATTCTCAAAATCGAAAAACCCTTTTCTTTTTCAACTCTTTTTCGAAAAATTTTAAAATGAGAAAAAGTTTGATCTTTATTTTGTAAAAAAAAACCAAGTAAAACGGGAGAAATCATCAACTAAAACAAATGCAAATCTACTTCCATTTAAACTCTTAGTTTTAGTTGGTCCAAAAAGATCCATATGAATTAATTCTAAAGGCCTAGTTGACATGATATCCTTGATTGGTTTAAAGGAAGACTTGGTTGTTTCCCAAGTTGGCACGCACTACAAATGCGGTCTTTCTCAAAATCCAAGCAAGGTATACCCTTCACCAATTCCTTTGAATTAATCCTAGAGATATGGTCAAAAGATGCATGTCCTAATCTTCTATGCCAAAGCCAAGAATTTTCATCAAAAGCATTTAAGCATTTAGTAGAACAATCTAAATTAAGCATGTCAATAATATAAACATTATTATCACGAAAACCGGTGAGAATACAAACATCAGATTTAACATCAAAAATCTTACAAGAATTATCATCAAAAACAACTTTAAGTCCACGATCACAAAGTTGGCTAATGCTAAGCAAATTATGTTTAAACCATCTACTAAAACAACATTCTCAATAATAGGAGATGCACCAATTTGAATGTTACCTATACCGATGATAGTTCCTTTGGAGTCATCCCCGAAGGTGACGGTGCCACCTTCCATGTACCTTGATAGGGTTGTGAAGTTATTGATGTCCCATGTCATGTGTCTTGAACAACCACTATCAAGGTACCACCGCTCCCTACATCTTGGAGCTTTGGTGTGTACCTACATCAAACAATTTAAGACTTGATTTTGGTACCCACATTTTCTGGGTCCTCTAGGGTTAGTGTCATGAACCCAAACAAGATTATTTGTTCTATTTAGTGATCATAGCAAAACTTAGCTAAATGTCCATTTTTACCACAATATGTGCATCTATATACTCTACCATATTTAAAAGCTTAATGAGTGTGTGATTTGTGAGCATGGGCATTGTGAGCATGAACATGTGACGTGTTAGGTGTAGTGTGAGCATGAGGAATCTTAGCATGAGATGTGTGCTTTTTAGAAAATTTTTCTTCAAGTTTCTTAGTATTAAAGGCACAATCTTTTAAAACTTTTTCAAAATCATTCATTTTGGATTTAAAAGAAGAAATTTCTTTTTCATCAATAATAGGAGATTTTGCCTTACAAGTACTCTTGTAGGCACAAAATTCTTTTTGCATGGAAATGAGATTAGAAGAAATATCATCTTTTTCTTTAGAAACAATGGCAAGTTGATTCTTAAGAAAAGCAACTTCTTTTTGTAATTTTATGCATTCAAGTTTCTTGTTATCATAAGTTTCAGAAAGTTCTACAAAAGCATGTACTAGAACTTCCTTACTTACATCATCATCTTCATCATTAAGGGATTGAGGGGTTACCTTGGGTGTGTTTGCCATGAAACACATGTTAGCTTGATCCACCTCCTCTTCGGACTCGCTTTCCGAATCCCATGTTGCTTTGTAGGCTTTCTTCTCCTCCGGTTTCTTTGGCTTGAAGGAGGAAGTCATCTTCTTCTTGAACTCCGGACAATCCGCCATGATATGTCCGGGTTTGCGGCAATTATAGCAAATGATCTTCCGCTCCTCTTTGCCCTCGAATCTTCTCCGGAAGTTGAACTTGTTCTTTCGGTACAACCTCTTGACATTCCGCACAAGTAGAGTTAGCTCCTCATCTTCTTCTTCGTCTTCATCATCGTCATCATTGGTGGATGAAGTCTTGAAGGCTATGGATTTCTTCTTTGAAGTAGTGGCCTCTTCTCTTGCCTTCTTCTCCATCTCATGGGTCTTTAGGTTCCCAATGAGACTAATGAGGTCCATCTCGTCCTTGTCGTTCAACTCCTTCAAGGTGGTGGCCTTGATCTCCCATGATGAAGGAAGAGCCCGAATTACTTTCCGCACCTTTTGATCGTTGGAGATGTCATCACCTAAGGAAGAAAGACCATTAGTGATTTTAGTAAACCTTGTAGCCATACTATCAATAGACTCATCATCAAGCATTTTAAATGACTCATATTGGGACCTCAAGAGATCTATCTTAGCTCTCTTGACTTGTGAAGTCCCCTCGTGTGTGACCAATAAGTGTTGCCAAATCTCATAGGCGGATTGGTAATGAATTACCCTAGTAAGGTCATCCTCATTCAAGGCGGTTAATAGGGAGTTTTGGGCCTTAGAGTTAGCCTCATATAGTTTAAAGTCAAGGTCGGTCCAAGTGCTCTCATCACCATCGGGTGCTTCATAGGGTTTGGTCAAGGACTTGGCTACTAAGCTACCCAAAGATTGCAAAAATATAGTCATCCTAACCTTCCAAATTGGGAAATTGAGGCCATCAAATTTAGGTGGGGATTTAATGTTGTCGGCCATGTTTACTAGTGATGAATGAATGAAATGAAAATGTTGATTAGCATATTTAAGGATCTCTCTATTTAAGCCAAACCTAGAGTCCAAGCTCTGATACCAATTGAAAAATCACCTAGAGGGGGGGTGAATAGGTGACAATGCTAATCAACGGGCAAATAAAAAATTTAAAGCTACAACAATCAAGTTTCACAAGATGAATGCAAGCAAGTAAATATGACAATGATTATGATGAGCAAGAATAAGAGCAAGTATAGTAAAAGAGTGCAAGAAAGTAAACCAATCGCAAACACAAGGATATGTTATCGAGGTTCGAGCACCCAGCTCTACTCCCTGCCTTCCCCAGAAGGATTCTAGCTACTTCCACTATCACAAAGAACAATTACAATGGAGTACCCAACTCCTACAATCTCAAGAACAAGTGATTTCCTTGGTAGTCAAAAGACCACAAACTCTCTCTTTCAAAAATCTCTTCCCTTACAAAGGTCCTTAGAGAATAATGAGTAGAATTGAAGCTCTTTTGTGTGTAAGGAAAAGAAATTGAAATCAGAGAAAAAACTTTTGAAAATCCTTCAAAAAATTGAGAGAATTTAGCACAAAAACCAAGAACTTTGAAAGCCTTAAACTTTTGAATTTTTAGCAATAATTGTTGTTATAACCAATCTCTCCCCAAACACCCCTATTTATAGGAGAGGGCTAGGGTTTAGGGATAAAACATATTTACTGATGTTTAGGAGGTAATTAGATTAAATATATCCTTAAACGAATTTTTAAACACAAAAGACAAAAATAAACAGCTCTTAAAAATCTGCCCGTTACTGTTCAAACGGTCAGATCGGTCGACCGGGCCGGTCGACCGGTAGTACAAAAATTCGACCGTTATAGGCTAGCGGTCGACCGACCGGTCGACCGATAAAACCTGTGAGCAAAAGCAATAGTCCGGTCGACCGCCTCGGTCGACCGACAGACATGCACATGGATACGTGCATCTGCCAGAACTTCGGTCGACTGGTCCGGTCGACCGGACCAGACTGACACAGACTCGGTCGACTGCCCCGGTCGACCGGATCAGGTCAAAAATTGATTTTAGAAAAGAAAACAAAGAGGATTTGATTTTAACAAAAATACTTTTGAACAGGAAATAGAATTAAACATAAAGATGTATTTGTAGGCAAAAACTTGTATGCAAAATATTTTTGTATAATTTATGAGAAATTATTTTGGAATGAGCATGTGCGCAAAAACGTGTGTGATAGAGCTTCAAACCTATCCACTATTCTTTAACATACTATAAACTGAAAAACAAATTACATGAAAACTTCTTGAGCTATCTTCAAGTCTTTGAGCCATCCAATGCCTTGCTAGTGCCTTCTCTTCTATGATCCTTCCTTGATGTGCAATTTGCCTTCCTTGCTTGGTGGAACTTAGAAGTTCTTGCAATAGCTAAGCAAATGGTCTCTAAACATGGTACAAAACCTGAAACTCATCTTAACAAACTTGTTAGTACCAAATAGCTCTAATTTGGTTTGTCATCATCAAAACACAAAACAATTGGAGAGTGTAACCTCTTGGGCCAACACCATCTATACAATACCAAGATGCAAAGCTCGAAGCTCACGTTTAGCAGAGTTTGAATCCAACATCTAGCAGAGTTCGAAGCCCCGCATCTAGCAAGTCGGTATCCAACAATGCTATAATATAATGCCAAAACGCGAGGCTCGAAACCCGCGTTTCAACTGCAGAGAAGCCCTGCGTCTCGATTATAACTATTCTCATTACTGGGTCAATTACTGATCATGTAATAAAGAGAGTTAACCCCTATTATGGAGGGTTTTAGGGGATAGTTTTACCGCTGAAACCCCTATAAATAGCTTAGTTTGCTATTGCAGATGGGATCGAATTGGTCGGATTCTTAATTGAATTGGAAAAGTTTGATCAGAATCTTCAGCTGAGAATAGTAAAGAGTTCAACTCTTCTGTCAACTTGCTGAGTTCAAGTTTTTGCCCAAGTCTCTTTGAGATTCTATTTGGATAGGAACTATGCTATTCCATTCATAATCCGAAGAGAAACTTCACAGAAGACCCTGACATTCACCCGGTCAACGAAAACAAGAATTACTTTCCCCCGCTACATCAAGAACCCAGCATTAAAAAAGAGGAGATTTGAGCTTGAATATCTCCTCTCTCTAGTAATCGGAGTATTGATTCATTGTAATTTTTCATTGATTCAAGAAAATTTTATGATTCATATTTTCAATTTACCAACCCAAACAGTGTCGATCAGCCATTGCTCGGCATCTAGTGGTCTTTCTTCCCCTGTGAATATTGTTGGATGCAACCACCTGAAGTCTGATACGTTGCTCTACCTTTGTTCCTTAGGAGCTGCCATTAACCTTATTGAAAGTGTTCTGTCTACTTCTGTTGATTCTCCATCATATTATGGATAACCCTCTGAATATCAGCATTCTCTCCCATGGGTCCGTTCTATGATTGTCCGGAGCTATCACGACCTGTCCTTCTATCCATATCTATGTTGTAAAAGATGACTGAAATTGAAAAGCAAAAAGATAGATAAATCTTAGGAATCAAGGGAAGGAGTATCATAAAGGAATAAATACCTTGTACATTGTAGTTGGATTGTATAACCGAAGCTCATGCATTCCAATTTTAAATTAATATTCCATTAATTTGCTATTTGGTTGTATTGTAGGTGCGAGGGCCTAGGCTCTGAAATCAGCTTGTAACGCCCTGCGCTGACGGATACGGAGATGCTACTGGTATGTATATATGCAGGACAGAAACATCCTTACGTATATACGTTAAGCATCAGCATAGACCAGAATCAGAGTACGAAAGGATGTAGTGTATATACATTTCAACATAAGGAGTACAATTTACAAATTTATCACAGATCGTGATATAATATTACATGTATATTATACCACAACCAGGTACAAAAGTAAAATTTACAATATGTACAATACAAAATATGCTCACGAGCTGAGAGGAAATTCCGCGAGCTAGAAGGAAGAGTCAGGTGATAGCACACATTTATTGCATTATTCTTTATTACATTCCACATTTATCATGTAATAAATCTACTAAATTTCTTGTCTTAAATGTCTATTTTGTAGAAGATAATCATAAGGAGAAAGAGGATAAAATCAAATAAATATCAGTTAAATTCAGATTTAACTAGATCTATTTGGTTAGAGGAGGATGATCCCAAATCCAGTTGGTTAAATTCAGTTTTGGTGAATCAGGTGGTTAAAGCTAAAGATAAACCGAGAGAACGTCAAATACAGAGTCTAAATCTAAATGGATAAATGGATAGAGAGAAGATCAACGAATGAGATGAAGCAATTAGTATTTGAATCATAACTTTCGCTAAAAGAACTCAAATCTGATGATTCAAGATGATCTAGAAAGCGGACTTAAAGGGCTACAACTCTTAAGTTAATCATTATTTCTAGTTCTGTTATTTGTTAAGTTATATTTAGTAATCAATACACCAATAAGCTGCATATTAGAACTAAATATCCACATCAAATCAAGTTTGGAGATAAGGGAAGGATTCAAATTCAGAAATAGTCAGCTTCCCTTATCTTTATACTCCACTACCCTCTGCATTTCTCCTATAAATACCAGCAATCTAAAAGACAAAAGGGGGAAGGACCAAGCAGAGAGCAGAACTTAGGTTAATTTGTAGTTTGTAACGTAGGTTTTTAGTTTTCTTTTATGTAATTTTCATTTTATTTATGTAACTGAGAGGAGAGGAGACTTTCATGAAGGAATGAGAGCAAGCTTGTACTGAAGGTGACACCGTTTAGGTGACCTTTTCTTCCATTGTTATTTGAATCGAATCGAGGTTTCCTTTTTTTTCTATTCTTATTTTTGTTCGCTTCCCTCTTTTGTGTTTGTGGATCCAAATGAAACCGATAGCCTCAAAATTGCCTTGTCCTTGCAAGTGCCGTTGATGGCTTATGGTGATGGATATCCATTTCTATGGTAGTATAGCTTGCCCCTTCATTTTATAGTGTAAATCGGGAATGGGGAAGATCTCATCTGCCATGCTTCGCTCGCCTTTAAGTAAAAGTACATCATCGATACGGGTAAAAGGTAAGCAGGCGCCGAAAAGGTAAGTATGTTTTTTAGATTTTAGTTTTTCTTTCTTTTCTTGTAACTTTTAGTGTAGATCACCAACACCATAATCACCCAAATCTCTTTTATTCTTTTTCAATTTCTTTGTACATATCATTTCTATTTTTTTCACCTTCTGATTCTGCCACTTTCTTTCTAACTTGACTGTAACTCCATTTTTCTCTTTTCTTTTTAAGAACTAAAAAAAGAATTTTAACCATAATTGTAGCATAAAAGAGAACTTACTAAGCAAGCTTCCATCGCTAGTCCCTACTTGTGGATCACGACCCGCATAGCCACTTACTATTGCGGTAGTATTGAGTACTTGCACTCTTTATTCTTAAGTTCTAAAATTCTGCATTCTTGTGTGCAGGTTCTAACTTAATCATCATGTACGGAAGGAGCTGGGACTAGTCAGCCTGCTTCGAGAGGTAAGCTTGATCTTCGGTGGAGGTCTCCACTTCAATCCAAGCTTCAGAACCTGAACATGCAAGTCCAAGGGAGTTAGAAACCCAACAAATGTTCAGGTGAATGCCAAAT
The DNA here is from genome assembly GCA_038442645.1 of Agave tequilana. NCBI lineage: Eukaryota > Viridiplantae > Streptophyta > Magnoliopsida > Asparagales > Asparagaceae > Agave > Agave tequilana. Next base: position 13,955 of record JAVJIF010020374.1, on the reverse strand, counting down.
GGTGTATAGAGATAAGTATATGTGTATAGATATATCCAAATCAGTAAACAAGCATCAAAAGTTGTGCCGCGTGTACATAATAAGCATGTGATAGAGGCACGTAAGTGATAAAGCATGAATAAATCTTTTGTTCTTATTTTTAATATTTGTTCTTATTACTCGTCCTACTCATATGTCTACGTATGTGTAATAGCGTCCTAGCACACATACATCCGCATTTGAGTAAGTCTAGGCTGTTATTGGAAACCAACAGGGGTATCTAATCAGTCACATATATTGCATATACATTGTCACATTACCATACTTTTTATCTAATAAATCCTATTAATAAGTCTTATTCTTCTTTGTTAAATGTAGCCCATTGCTAAAAGAAAGGAAAGAGAAACAAGCCCAAAAGCCCATCAAATTCTGATTTAATTCAGAATAAATTCAAAATTAAGGAATCAGGGCAAATCTTGGCATATAAGAGAGGTTGAAAACCGGTTGAAATAAATCTCCCAAATCAAGCGGTTGAAGCCAACAATCAAAGGCTGTTTCGTCAAATCCTGGAACTGAAACGAGAAAACCAGCAGAAGATATGGACGAATCAACAAACCGGGGAGTCCCACCATTTGGGTGTGGCCACCTGGCCACACCAGGGCCGCGGAAACGCGGCTTGGTTATGGTTGTTGGGGAGCCTTTGTTCCCCTAATCTTCCTACGACCCCTCCCCTCTGGTTTTTCCCTATAAATACCATTTCCAATAGAGAAGAAAGGGGCGAAGATTAGGATTAGAATTTTTGTTTATTCTTTAAGGTTTAGGCTCTTTGTTAGATAGTACAAAAGTTGTATCTTTGTTGTATAATTTGTAGTTTAGTGCAAATACCAGTGAGAGAGAGGAATTGAGTGAAGATTGAAGTGACATCAATACAAGGATCAAGCTACATTTTCTTCCACTCATTTTATAGTATGTCTTGCCTTATTTACATGCATTGTTCTTTGTCTTCCATGAGTAGCTAAATTGGTTTTCTGGGCTCACTATTCTTCCTCTCTCTGATCCCTCCTCTTTTCAAATGGTTTTGATTAAAAAGACCCAATGAATCATTTGCATGCCTAACTTAAGCCTTTCTTCTTGAAAGTGTTCTTGAAAGCACATGAGGATGGGTTTGGATTTTTAAATTTCTACCTCTTAAGAAAACATCTCTTGAAATTGTTTTTATCTCATACTTGAACTTCTTGATGATTTAATATTCAATTTGAGACGATTTCTTAAAGAAAAGAATTAACCTTTCCAACCATCTTATGTTCTTTGCTTAAAACTTTCTAAAATCAATCTTAAGTTTTCTTTCCTATGATCAAGTTGAGGAACTGAGGATTTCAATAGAAGAACACATCGTTGAGTAGTGAGATAGTGAGCCCAGATTTTCTTCTTTATTAAAAAAATCAACAAATCACTTTCAAGCTTTATACAAAACCCAATTTTTCCAAAGCCTTCTCTAAATTTTAAGTTTCTCTTTAAGTCACTTCCTTTCTCTCCATTTTCTTTTCAACTAAAAAAAAACGAGCACAATTCTTTGTTACTAAACAAACTGCCGAAAAGCTTTCATCGCGTTCCTCCTCGTGGACACGACCCGTTAGCCCAAAGCTACACAGTAAATTCCTTACTCTTTCATTTTACAATTAATTTTTGGCGCCGTTGCCGGGGAGAGAGAACGGTGTATTTGTTTTTTAACAAGTTTGGTGTCTTGTTTCAGGGACATCAAGATTCAGATTTAGCATTCAAGCTTTACAGGAGAAGACTTGCTATTCTATGCCCCTACTCTCGAAAGTAGGAAACAGAATTTCAAGAAATTGCGTTGCAAAAGTTGAAAATTTTGTTGGACTACTAAAACTCTTTTTTGCAGGACATATTACTTGCAAAAATTAAGTTTTTGTGCATTGTATTCTTGCTATATCTGCTATCCACCATCCCTGTTTTAATCTAACAGTAATTTGAGTAATTGTTAAATGCTTAAAAAACGTTTAGTCTTGCATTTTAGGCATTTGTCTAATTACGTTTATTTTACAATTACTGTTGAAGAGAGCTGGAGACAAGGTACGTATGCATAGCATATAATTTAGAAAACATTCTTGGGTGATATTTTACTTTTGAATGTTACTTTTCAATATCTTCCACACTTTGCACAATAAATTCTAAGGGCAAAATCTAATTCAAGATAAGGTGGGAAAGTCATTGAATTCACCTAGAGGGGGGTGAATAGGTGATAATGCTAATCTAGTCAACTAAATGTGGAATTTAAAAACTAATTGCAATTAACAAGAGATGCACACTCAAACAAGCCAAGCAAATAATTATGAATGAACAATATGAATTGATGCAAGGCACAAAGTAAAGAGAGAGATAGAGTAAGAGCCAAGGGAACAAGCGCAAACAACAAGATATGTTTCGAGGTTCGAGCACCCAGCTCTACATCCCTGCCTTTACACAGAAGGATTTTAAGTCCACTAGCTTGTCCACAAAGGACTCCCATAAAGGGAACCTCCACCGAGGATTTGGGGCAATAACAATTACAAGGAGTACTCAACTCCTCTCCTTACAAACACAACCTCCTCCTTGAGGCATAACTCCAAGCCAACAAATAATCACCTCACAACTTGAGGGATTAGCACAAAGAAACACAAGGATAACCTCACAACTTGAGGGATACAACCCAAATGCATAACCTCCTCAACACAATGAGGGAAAGACACAAAGCCAAGCAAATGAAGGGTTTCAACTTGGTGGTTTAAACAACAACCACAAACAATCTCTTTCTCCCACACAAAGATCCTATAGAATAAGAAAGTAGATGTAGCTCAAGTGTGGAGAAAAACAATGGAATGGAAATCAAAATCACAAAGAAAATCCTTAGGAAAAACTGAAACCAAGATATAGAAGTTGAATCAAAACTCTTTTTCCCAAAAACCCTTTCTTTGATATTCCAAACCCTAGCAAAAACACCAAATAGATTGTCCAATTTAAGTCCAAAAACTTCTTTTGATTGCTGTGAAAACACTAGAGAGTCAGGAAAAATTCGCACAAAAAATCTTAGTGAAAACTAGCCATTGATTGGGTATTTATAGCCCCCAGAAAAATATAGCCGTTGGCAGCTGAAAATGCCAGAAATGGCCTACCGGTCGACCGTCCAACGGTCATATTTGACCGCTGGCAGCTACCGGTCGACCGTACGGTGGACCGTCCCAGATACAGAGAGCAACGCTCTCTGTCCGGTCGACCGCTCGTCGGCCGGGGGCAAAACAGAGAGCATCCTGCTCTCAGGCGGTCGACCGGCTCATGGGGCAGCCAGCGTGCACGTATCCGTGCACGTCGGTCGACCGCTACGGTCGACCGGCCTAGGCTGGCAGCTACAGTTCAGGGAAAAACAGGTTTTTAATGTCTTAAAAATTCCCATAAAATCTCTAAAATTCCACAAAAATAGTTTTATCATATTTCATTGAAATACAAACAAATTTCAAACATCTTGAAACATTTTGTGTCTTATCATTTTTACCAAAATACAAAAATTGTATTTCTAAAACTTGGATTTTTGAATAGAAAATACATGTTGTCCAAAACTTATCCAAATACAAAAACATGATATTAAACAACATTTAGGCATGATGTATATGGATATAATCCTATATACATGAAACATATCCATGTTTTTGTCATTAATTCCAAATATGTTTTGTTAAAAATACCAAAACATAAAACACATGAAATAGACTATCAAACTAAATTTGTCTAAGAAGATGAAGCATGCATGTATATAGAGCAAATCTAATATACATTAAACCATGTAAACTTGTTTTGATCTATCTATTCATGAAACCAAGATCGGTTAAACCAAAAACGGAAAAACCGAAAACCAATATTCAAAACATGAAACGTGTGTGTTGTGAACTTGAGCATATCATACTATTCTAATCTATACAATTTGGATCTAAATACAAACTCTAAACTATGGTACCGATGTCTTCTTGTAGAGCGCAATCTCCAAGCCGACTCGATCCAAAACTCTTTGATCCACCGAGCAAGTGCTATATATGATCTTTGACGCTCGGGCTCTTGAATCAACATGTGAAAGCTTCCAAATCATCTTGTTGAAGCTAATCACCAACTAATAACTTGATTAATGATCTGAAACTAAATAACACAAGATTATTAGTACACATAGCTACATGAGTTAATCATCATCAAAACTAGAGTGGAAGGCCTTTGGGCCAACAATCTCCCCCTTTTTGATGATGAGAAAACTCATGGAGTTATATATGCATGGATTAAAGTTAAGCTTCAAAGAAGCTCCCCCTTAACTCATGCATAGGGATAAACAACAAATATGTGCAATGAATACTAAATATGAAACATGCATAGATATGCATAAAACAATAAATGGCTCTAGATACCAATGAAAGATACCAATGAAATTTTCAAAAACAAATAAACATACTCTAGATAAACATACTCTAGATACCAATTAAACTAAACAAATAACATGCTCTAGATACCAATTAAACTAAATATATGCAAAACAAAACTAATGATCTCTTTTACGAGCTCTTGATACCAAAACTAAACATGTTCTTTAAATAATGCTTTTGATACCAATTGAACTTAATAAAAACATAAAACATGCATATATAAACTCAAATTCTTCTCCCCCTTTTTGTCAATCATCAACAAAGGGGTTAAAAACAAAGCAAAACTAATAAAAACATATTCTACTCTCCTTTTTGTTCAAAACAAAGAATCAATAAAGGGATGATCAAAAACAAAATGTTCTTCCCCTTTTTGTCTAAAACAAAAACGATATCAATAAGGGGTCAAATCAAATATGATACCAATTAAAAATGTGTCAATGAAGTGCATATTGATACAATTTAAAAGTGAAAACTATACCAATTGAAAAACACAAATCTTGATACCAATTGATAAGTAAACATATATCATATCAATTGTAAATAAACAATCTTGATATCAATTAAAATTAATCATTACAAATTTGAATTTCTAAACATAAATCTTAATACCAATTGAAATTATTATTCTTTTTAAGGCATAAGATACCAATTGAAATCATTATTTTCTATCATAAAGCAAGGGAGTGGAATACAAAATACCAATTGAAAGATGAAATACAAGCTTTTCTCCCCCTTTATGAAATACCAAATAAAACTATGTATACTTTTATTTCAACAAGCCTACGCATTGTTTAAAAGAATCAATTGAAAAATAAGGTTTGAATTAAGAATATCAATTGAAAGCTAAATCAATTGAAATAAAGTTGAAGCTCAAGCTTAGCATAAATAAAATCTTGTGCTTAAAGATATAGGGATATAATAAGCACAAATAAAACATATATATGTATGAAAAGTAGATACCAATTGAAATTGATATTCTTTGAAATGCAAGCATACATATACGAAAATATATGAGTATACAAGAAATGTCAAGATTGATACCAATTGAAAGAATTCATTGATACCAATTGAAACAACAATAAGATCAAGTGTATATCTCATATTCCTATCCTCCCAATCATGTTCAAGTTTAAAATGATTTTCAATGTAAAGTATACATGAGCATGATCTCCCATCCAACCACCCTTGGAAGGTAGGAGTTTTCAAAAATAGGTTTGAAAATGTAGTATGTTTGAAAAACTCTACCATAGTGAAGAATACGAACTAGTTATAGCAAAAACTTTTAAACTAGTACGAAATCCTTCAAGCAAGGAATAAAACAAAATTGTTTTTCATGAAACACATGTAAATCACATGATCACTAAACACTCAAAGTCCATGAAGTCCATATCATAGTCTCATGAAAATAAATCATGAGTAAACTAATAAAGTGAGTGAGCAAGTGTAATGTGACACATATCAACATGAAAATATTCAATTAAGCTCATATGAAATTCCTTAAAAACATGAAAACATGAAAAACTAGATTTTCATTACCAATTGAAATTACCTAAAAACATGAAAATCATCAAAACGATTTAAACTTCAAGGCATATGTATGGCATGTACAAACTAAAGTATACATACATATCCAAAACATAATGAGTCCACAAAAGTATATGAATGAAGGCACGTGGCTCAAGGACGTACATGTATAATCAATAGTTTGAACAAGATAGACATATACATGAAGTTAAAATACATGATCATAGAAACATATTCAAAATGAGGAATACAAGTTAGAATGCATGAATTATCAAAACTAGACTATACTAGCACATCTAATGGGTACAAATAGGCATTCAAGTACAAACATAAAAAGATTTACTTGTGGCCCATTCTATGTACAAGTATAAATCTTAGTTTTCATGAAAACCAACATCTAATCATATATTCAAATCAGGAAGCATAAAACGACACATAAATCAACATGATAGATATAAAAATGATCATGAAGTAAATCCACATGCTATTAGAGCTATGATGTGCATAATAGCTAAACAAATGGTGAGAACACAACATATGGGTCCATATAAACATGGGTGATCTCATAAGCTATACATGCATGTCAATGGTCTAATACATGGCATTTAACATACTTATCAAAACAAAACAAAAATCATAAACACACATATGATCATTATGTATATGCATGTGCATTAGATCTAGGGCATACATATTAGTTTAAACAAGGTGAGAACACTAAATATAGATCCATGGGTGTCTCAAGTAACTAAACATGTATAACACTAAACTAATCAACATGACATAAGCATAATGAACAATAAGACATGCTATAGAATGATGAACATGAAAAGCATGTAAATAAAACGGGAGTTAGAGATAGATAGCAAAACCGATGAAGGCACCTCTCTAGTTCTCCAAACCAATGGTGGTCTTCTCCACCAAACTCCCCTTGAAAGTGATGCATCCAAAAATGGTTCTCTTTAAGCTTGGAACGCATCCACCTCAAGGCACCAATACTCTCACGTGATGCGAGAGCCCACACCTACATCAAAAATCAAAGGGGTGGTCTTTCGTACCCATTTTCTTTTGGGTCCATAGGGGTTAGTATCTTTCCTAACCCAAACAAGATTATTTGCTAAATTTTCAACATGTAAACGATCATAGCAAAATCTAGCAAGGTGGCCTTTTCGACCACAATGTGTACATGTGTACACATGAGCATACATGTTATAGTTGTGTCCGTGATGAGCATGTGTATGCCGTGATGGGTGTACATGTAAAGATGGAACTTGTTTCTTGCGAACCAAGGTTTCCAAGCGTGTATGATTCAAAGTACATTGGCTCAAAGTGGAGCCCAAACAATCAACACTTTTCTTCAAAATATTTATATCATTTTCAATAGTAGAAGATAAAGTGGAGCATGCAATAGGTGTGCTAGAAGAAGAAGCTATACTAGCATGGCAAACATGAGAATCTAAATCATTTTGCAAGGATTTATTTTTATTTAAAACTAAATCCAATTCTTTTGTAATGAAATCAATTTCATTTTTCAAAACAAGGTTATCTTTCAAAACAAAATCTAATTTAGAAGATAAAACCTCATTAACATCATCACAATCATTTTTGCTTTTTAAAACATCAATCTCTTTTAGGGCAAGGTCTAGTTGAGATCTTAGTGAGTCACGTTCACTAGTAATCTCTTCCTTCTCTTGCAAAACCAATTCAAAAGTTGAGCACAAATCCTTCATTTCTTCTTTTAGTTCAAGATTATTCTTTTCAAAAGATTATGTTTTTCCAAAAAAATTTCAAGCTTTGTGGCAAGTTCCATATTTAAGGTTTGAGCTTCTAAACAACCATCGCAATAGGAACTAGAGCAATCATCTAATTGAGAATCCGATTGTACCTCAAGGGAGTTTTTCCCTTGGACCATGAGGCAATGCTCGTCGGACATGTCTCTCCTAGATCTTCTCAACTTGTTGATGATCCTTGGTAGCTCGGGAGAAGTCAATATGCTCCAAACTGCAAAAGCCGAATCATAATGATCAAACACCGGTAAAGATCTTCATTAAGAGATGCTTTAAGTGTTTTAAGTGCTAATGCATTTGCCTTTTTATGCTTGCTATGATTTGGGTAGGATTCATGAGTAGTGGCTTGATAAACTAAATGTCCTAGGCTTTTAAGTGACTACTCATATTGGCCTTCCAAACATCAAGTCTAAAAAGTCAAACATAGGAGGGCTATCCATGAGTGCAACTATATGTGTGCAAATGAAAATACAAATGAAGATTAGCAAACCAAGATCTCACTCCTAGGTGGTTAAACCTAAATATCAGGAGCGGAGGCTCTGATACCAATTGAAATCACCTAGAGGGGGGGTGAATAGGTGATAATGCTAATCTAGTCAGCTAAATGCGGAATTAAAAACTAATTGCAATTAACAAGAGATGCACACTCAAACAAGCAAGCAAATAATTATGAATGAACAATATGAATTGATGCAAGGCACAAAGTAAAGAGAGAGAGATATAGAGTAAGAGCCAAGGGAACAAGCGCAAACAACAAGATATGTTTCGAGGTTCGAGCACCCAGCTCTACATCCCCGCCTTCACACAGAAGAATTTTAAGTCCACTAGCTTGTCCACAAAGGACTCCCACAAAGGGAACTCCACCGAGGATTTGGGGCAATAACAATTACAGGAGTACCCAACTCCTCTCCTTACAAACACACCTCCTCCTTGAGGCACAACTCCAAGCCAACAAACAATCACCTCACAACTTGAGGGATTAGCACAAAGCAACACAAGGATCACCTCACAACTTGAGGGATACAACCCAAATGCACAACCTCCTCAACACAATGAGGGAAAGGCACAAAGTCAAGCAAATGAAGGGTTTTCAACTTGGTGGTCTAAACAACAACCACAAACAATCTCTTTCTCCCACACAAAGATCCTATAGAATAAGAAAGTAGATGTAGCTCAAGTGTGGATAAACCAATGGAATGGAAATCAAAATCACAAAGAAAATCCTTGGGAAAAACTGAAACCAAGATATAGAAGTTGAATCAAACTCTTTTTCCCAAAAACCTTTTCTTTGATATTCCAAACCCTAGCAAAAACACCAAATAGATTGTCCAATTTAAGTCCAAAAACTTCTTTTGATTGCTGTGAAAACACTAGAGAGTTAGGAAAAATTCGCAAAAAAATCTTAGTGAAAACTGGCCATTGATGGGGTATTTATAGCCCCCAGAAAAATATAACCGTTGGCAGCTGAAAATGCCAGAAATGGCCTACCGGTCGACCGGTCGGTCAACCGTCCAACGGGCATATTTGACCGCTGGCAGCTACCGGTCGACCGTGCGGTCGACCGTCCCAGATACAGAGAGTAACGCTCTCTGTCCGGTCGACCGCTCGGTCAGCCGGGGTGCAAAATAGAGAGCATCCTGCTCTCAGGCGGTCGACCGTGCAGTCGACCGGCTCATGGGGCAGCCAGCGTGCACGTATCCGTGCACGTCGGTCGACCACTACGGTCGACCGGCCTAGCCTGGCAGCTACAGTTCAGGAAAAAACAGGTTTTTAATGTCTTAAAAATTCCCATAAAATCTCTAAAATTTCACAAATTAATTTTATCATTTTTCATTGAAATACAAACAAATTTCAAACATCTTGAAACATTTTTGTCTTATCATTTTTACCAAAATCCAAAAACTGTATTTTCTAAAACTTAGATTTTTGAATAGAAAATACATTTTGTCCAAAACTTATCCAAATACAAAAACATGATATTAAACAACATTTAGGCATGATGTATATGGATATAATTCTATGTACATGAAACATATCCATGTTTTTGTCATTAATTCCAAAATATGTTTTGTTAAAAATACCAAAACATAAAACACATGAAATAGACTATCAAACTAAGTTTGTCTAAGAAGATGAAGCATGCATGTATATAGAACAAATCTAATATACATTAAACCATGTAAACTTATTTTGATCTATCTATTCATGAAACCAAGATCGGTTAAACCAAAAACGGAAAAACCGAAAAGCAATATTAAAACATGAAACGTGTGTGTTGTGAACTTGAGCATATCATACTATTCTAATCTATAAAATTTGGATCTAAATACAAACTCTAAACAATGGTACCGATGTCTTCTTGTAAAGCGCAATCTCCAAGCCGACTCGATCCAAAACTCTTTGATCCACCGAGCAAGTGCTATATATGATTTTTGACTCTCGGGCTCTTGAATCAACATGTGAAAGCTTCCAAATCATCTTGTTGAAGCTAATCACCAACTAATAACTTGATTAATGATCTAAAACTAAATAACAGAAGATTATTAGTACACATAACTACATGAGTTAATCATCATCAAAACTAGAGTGGAAGGCCTTTGGGCCAACAGTCATTACCCTTCCTTAGCCCACAAACCATCTCCAAGCACGCACAACCTAAGCCTAAGTAAAATCTGATAGACGTTGGCCATAGAAACATCTCGAACTCACTAGAAGATTATCCTAAGGGAGAAGGTGTTAGAATTTGACTCCTGCCAAATCGGTGTCTACAAAGGGGATTAAGGGCCGAAAGCCTGAAGGTTGGTGGTTACTTAATTAAGGAACGTCTTTGACGGATAACCTCCCACCAATCTTGCCCTGATCTGGCTGATTAGCTTGTGGTCAAAGTCTACATTATATCTCCTACGGACAATCAACCAGTTAGGAGTTGTCTAGATCGAGGTTACCTTAGACTAGGCTTGGTTGATTACTCTTGTTGACTGTTGGTAAACTTGTTTGTGATTGTGATTGTGTTTGTATATGCAAGTGTGATCAAGAGACCCTAACTCATCTAGGTTGACTAGAAACACATCACACCCAAGTTTGAACCAAGACCAGATCCGGTTATTGCTCAACCAACATCATTACAGGATAGGTTCTATCCCATTAGAACCTCACTTCCATCTTGCATTCTACTTCCATCCGTTGGTGAATACAATTTTGAGCTCAAGCCTCAATTCATCAACATACCCCAAGTTTCATGGCTTAGAGTCCGAAGTTGCTTACATCTTCATAAGAGAATTTGAGGAAGTATGTCTAATGATGAAAATCTCATACCTTGTAGATGATGCTATTAGGTTAAGATTTGTCCCTTTCGCTCTCAAGGACTTAGCAAAGAAATGGCTTTACAGCTTAGCGGCCGGCTCTATGACAACTGGGATAGTTTCATCAAGGTCTTCTTAAAGAAATTCTATCCCATTCATAAGATCGCTCTCATTAGGAAGAACATCATGCAATTCAAGCAAGAACCTAGTGACCATTTTGGAGGTACTTTGAACGCTTTAAAGACCTCATTGTCCAATGTCCTAATCATGGAATAGAGAAATGGCGACAATGTCAAATTCTTTATGACGATTTAGACTATTCTACCAAAACCCTCTTAGAAAGTATGTGCCAAGGGGGATTCTTGCAGAAGGATGAAAATGAAGGATGGGTTTATATGAAAACCTAGCTGAAAAGACCATCTAATGGGAACCTACTTGTGAAACCTCTAAGAATCCAAACTCCATCTCTTCAAAGGAGGTCTCCATTCTATTGAATATCCATAGCTAATGAGGCTAAGTTAGCGAACCTAGCAAGAAGACTGGAAGCTTTAGAAACTAAGAAACCAAGTCCAGTCAATCAAGTCAGCCCAAACCAATTTTCAACTCCGGGCTGTACTTACTGTCAAGCCATGAATCATGTGTTCAAGGAGTGCCCTGTGTTTTGGCTCAGCAACAATACCATGAACCGATGAATGCGGCTTCTCAAGGCTGAACAATAATCCTTACGCACCAACGTATAATCCTGGCTGAAGAAATCACCCTAATTTCTCATGGAGCCAAAATAACAATGACCATTCAAGGTCAAATCATGCAACCCACTTCCATCATGCTAATAATTCTTCCAATCATTAACCCAACTTTTTCAATATTCATCATAATTCTCCCAACCATCCACCTAACTTTTCAAACTATCAACAAAACTTTCCCAACCAAGCTCCACAATCTTCCTTCCAGAATCCTCATCTAGAAAGGAGAATGACTGACTTTGAGAGAAACATGGAAAGATACATGAAAAATCAAGATTCTCTCATGCAAACTATACAGAGGTTAGAGGTTCAAATGAGCCAACTAGCCACTCCACAGAATGAGAGACAGAAGGGTACCTTGCCTAGTCAGCCAATAACCAATCCTAGGAATTCTCAACAAGCTCATTTGGCTGAGGATCAATCGTTTAAATCAATGTTGTGTCATACATTGAGGTCAGGAAAGAAAGTTGATAATCAAGTGTCAATGCCAACCAATCCCATTCAGCACAACCACAATCAAGCATCCACCTCATCTAATCCAAATCCTTACAAATCTAATGAATCTGAAAAAGATAAGTCAACCAGTCAGGTGCACCAGCCTATAGTACCATTTCCTAATAGGCTGAAAAACAACAAGCAAAATCCACACATGGACAAGATAATTGAGATATTTAATCAAGTGAAGATAAATGTGTCACTTCTAGATGCCATCTAATAAGTCCCATCCTATGCTAAGTTTCTTAAGGACATGTGCACCAAGAAGAGAAAGACTAATGTACCAAAAAAGGTCTTCTTAGCCACTAACATTAGTGAGCTACTATCGAGTCCGATCCCTGTTAAGTACAGGGATCCAGGTAGTCCCACCATTGCCTGCACAATAGGACAAGCCGAGATTAGTCATGCACTTCTTGACTTGGGGGCAAGTATCAACTTGCTTCCATTCTCAGTTTATCAACAACTCGGGTTGGGCGATCTTAGTCCAACTCGAGTCACCATCCAACTGGCTGACTGTTCAGTAAAAGTTCCAAAAGGAGAGATTAATGATGTCCTTATTCGGGTGGGGAGTTTATTTACCCTGTCGATTTCATAGTCCTAGAGAAACAACCTGTGTCCAACTCCAATCATAAGGCTCAAACTCCTGTTATCCTAGGGCGATCATTCCTTGCTACTGCCAATGCCATCATTAATTGTAGGAATGGGTCCATGAGGTTAACCTTTGGAGACATGACTAGAGAAGTCAATGTCTTCAATCTAGGAAAACAACCCCGCGATGTTGAGGACCAAACATTTAAAGTCAACCTAATTGAGAACTTAACAAGTGAACATAGGGAAGAATTGGAACTAGAAACTGAGTATGACTTCGGGTTCAAGTCTGACGACTTTAATCTTGATCTGGTTGTAGATTCTGATGTGAATTGGGCCTCGAATCCTATTTCACCAATAATGGAGCCAACAAATTTGACTAGTCCTTCCAATGAGCCTTCCTCTTCCTTAGAATTGAAAGCCTTACCTGTGCATCTCAAGTACGTCTATCTAGGCGAACAAGAAACCTTTCCTGTCATCATTGCCTCCCATTTAAATGACGGGAAAGAAGACGATCTTAAAGCAATTCTAAGAAAAACATAGAGAAGCCATTGGTTGGACTATGACTGATATAAATGGATTAAGTCCAACCATCGTTCAACATCGCATTCATCTTAATGAAGATGTCACACCTAAAAGAGACCTGCAGCGTAGGTTAAACCTATAATGCAAGAGGCTGTTCATGCTGAAATTATAAAACTTTTAGACAATGGGATAATTTATCCCATTTCTGATAGCCAATGGGTCAGTCTTGTCCACGTGGTTCAAAGAAATCCAGTTTCACCGTAGTGGAAAATGAGAACAAAGAGTTGGTCCAAACTCAACTTCCCACAAAGATCCGAGTTTGCATTGACTATAGGAAGCTTAATGCTGCAACTCGTAAGGACCATTTTTCACTTCCCTTCATTGATCAAATGCTTGAACGATTGGCGGCCCACGAGTATTACTATTTCTTGGACGGTTACTCGGGGTATAATCAGATTCCTATTGCTCCTGAGGAAAGAAAAGACTACGTTCACATGTCCATTTGGGACATTTGCTTATAGTCGAATGCTTTTCGACTTGTGCAATGCC